>CAUYON010003785.1:0-22185 GCA_963573935.1 Arctocebus calabarensis
AAGCCTATATCAAGTTCTGAAATAGCATCAACTATAAGAAATCTCCCCCAAAAGAAAAGCCCAGGACTAGATGGCTTCACATCAGAATTCCAGCAAACCTTTAAAGAGGAACTAGTACCTATATTACCTAACCTTTTCCAAAACATGGAAAATGAAGGAATACTTCCCAACACATTCTATGAAGCAAATATCACCCTGATCCCCAAACCAGAAAAGGACTCAATAAGAAAAGAAAATTATAGACCAGTATCTCTATAGAATACTGATGCAAAAATATTCAATAAGATCCTAGAAAACAGAATCTAGCAACACATCAAACAAATTATACATCGCAACCAGGTGAGTTTCATCCTAGGATCCAAAGGATGGTTCAATATACATAAATCTATAAATATAATACATCACATAAACAAAATAAAAAACAAAGACCATATGATTCTCTCAAATGATGCAGAAAAAGCTTTTTTATCTTTTTTGCTCACTTTTTCTTTTAATCAGATCATAGCTATGTACATTAATGCAATTGGGGGATACAATGTGCTGGTTTTATATACAATTTCAAATATTTTCATCAAACAGGTTAACATAGACTTCACAGCATTTTCTTGTTTATTGTATTATACATTTAGTGAATTTCACATGTACCCTTGAAAGATGCACCACAGGTGTAGTCCCACCAATCACCCTCCCACCCCTCATCCTCTCTCCTTCCCTCTACTCCCCATCCCCTTTCCCCACATTCTTGAGGTATTGGTTTCATAGTAGGACTGAGTACATTGGATACTTTTTCTTCCATTCTTGAGATAATTTGCTAAGAAGAATATGTTCCAGCTCCATCCATGTAAATATAAAAGAGGTAAAGTCTCCATGTTTTTTTAAGGCTGCTTAATATTCCATGGTCTACATATACCAACATTTATTAATCCATTCATGGGGCAATGGGCACTTGGGCTTCTTCCAATTATGAATTGGGTTGCAATAAACATTCTGGTACAAATATCTTTGTTATAATGTGATTTGGGGTCTTCTGGATCTATACCTAGAAGAGGTATTGTAGGAGCAAATGGAAGGTCTATTTTTAGATCCCTCAGTGTTCTTCAAACATCTTTCCAAAAGGAATGTATTAGTTTGTATTCCCACCAGCAATGTAGAAGTGTTCCCTTTTCTCCACATCCATGCCAACATCTCTGGTTTGGGGATTTTGTTATGTGCGCCAATCTTACTGGAGTTAGATGACATCTCAAAGTAGTATTGATTTGCATTTCTCTGATGATTAAGGATGATGAGCATTTTTTTCATATGTCTGTAGGCTGTGCATCTGTCTTCTTCAGAGAAGTTTCTCTTCAAGTCCCTGAGATGGAATCATTTGTTCTTTTGTTGCTAATACATTTGAGTTCTCTGTGGATTCTGGTTATTAAACCTTTGTTGGAGACATAATCTGCAAATATCTTCTCCCCTTCTTAGGGCTATCTGCTTGCTTTACTAACTCTGTTCTTGGTTGTGCAGAAGCTTTTTAGTTTGAGCAGGTCCCAGTAGTGTATTTTTGGTGTTGCTTCAATTGCCTGGGGGGGGGACCTTCTCATAAAATATTCACCCAGGCTGATTTCTTCAAGTGTTTTCTCTGCACTTTCTTCTAGTATTTTTATAGTTTCATGTCTTAAATTTAAATCTTTAATCCAGTGAGAGTCTATCTTAGTTAATGGTGAAAAGTTTGGGTCCAGTTTCAGTCTTCTACAGGTTACTAGCCAGTTCACCCAGCATCATTTGTTAAATAGGGAATCTTTTCCCCACTAATTTTTTTAATTGGCTTGTCAAACATCAAATAATGGTAAGTAGCTGGGTTCATCTCTTCATTCTCCATTCTGTTCCATACATTTACCTCTCTGTTTTTGTGCCAGTACCATGTTGTTTTGATCACTATCAATTTGTAGTCTGAGGTCTGGTAGTGTGATTCCTCCTGCTTTATTTTTATTTTTGAGTAATGTCTTAGCTATTCGAGTTTTTTTCTGGTTACATATAAAATGAAGCATTATTTTTTTGAGATCTTTAAAGTATGACAGTGGAGCTTTAATAGGGATTGCATTAAAATTATATATTGCTTTGGGTAGTATGGAGATTTTAACAATGTTGATTCTTCCCAGCCGTGAGCATCGTATGTTTTTCCATTTGTTAATATCTTCATCTATTTCTTTTCCTAGAGTTTCATAGTTCTCTTTATAGAGATCTTTCACGTCCTTTGTAGGTAAACTCCCAAATATTCCATCTTCTTTGGCACTACTGTGAATGGAATAGGGTCCTTGACTATTTTTTCAGCTTGACTATTATTGGCATATACAAAGTCTACAGATTTATGAGTGTTGATTTTGTAACCTGAGATGCTGCTGTATTCCTTGATCACTTCTAAGAGTTTTGTAGTAGAATCCTTGGTGTTTTCCAGACATACAATCATATCATCTGCAAAGAGTGAAAGTTTGATCTCTTCTGACCAATGTGAGTACCCTTGATCACCTTTTCTTGCCTGATTGTGATGGCTGTGACTTCCATTACAATGTTAAAAAGCAATGGAGACAATGGGCAACCTTGCCTGGTTCCTGATATGAGTGGAAATGATGATTCTCTCAATTGATGCGGAAAAAGCTTTTGATAATATCCAGCATTCTTTCTTGATCAGAACACTTAAGAAAATGGGTATAGAAGGGACATTTCTTAAACTGATAGAGGCCATCTACAGCAAACCTACAGCCAATATCATATTGAATGGAGTTAAATTGAAATCATTTCCACTCAGACCAGGAACCAGGCAAGGTTACCCATTGTCTCCACTGCTTTTTAACCTTATAATTGAAGTCTTAGCCATCGCAATCAGGCAAGAGAAGGCAATAAAGGGTATCCTAATAGGATCAGAGGAGATCAAACTGTCACTCTTCACAGATGATATGAATGTATATCTGGAAAACCTCAGGACTCAACTACAAAACTAGAAGTGCTTAAGGAACACAGCAGCATCTCAGGATACAAAATCAATACTCACAAATCTGTAGCCTTTATATATACCAACCATAGTTGAGGTGGAAAAACAACCAAGGATTATAGTCCCTTTACCATAGTGCCAAAAAAGATGAAATATCTGGGAGTGTAACTAACAAAGGATGTGAAAGATCTCTATAAAGAGAACTATGCAACTCTGAGAAAAGAAATAGCTGAAGGTGTTAACATAACATCTGGATATAATGGAAAAATAACTCCATGCTCATGGCTGGGAAGAATCAACATTGTTAAAATGTCCATACTAGCCAAAGCAATCTATAGATCTAATGCAATCCCTATTAAAGTATCTGTGCCATACTTTAAAGATCTAGTAAAATTATTACTTCGTTTTATATGAAAACAGAAAAAAACCTTAAGAAGCCAAGACATTACTCAGAGCTAAAAACAAATCAGGAGGAATAATGCTACCAGACTTCAGACTATACTATAAATCTATAGTGATCAAAACAGCATGATCCTGGCACAAAAAATAGAGAGGTAGATGTATGGAATAGAATTGAAAACCAAGAGATGAACCCAGACACTTATCATCATTTAATCTTTGATAAGCCTATCAAAAATATAAATTTGGGGAAAAACTCTGTATTGAACAAATGGTCCTGGGTGAATTGGCTGGCGACTTGTAGAAGAGTGAAACTGGACCTGTACCTTTCTCCACTAACAAAAATTGACTCTCACTGGTTAAAGCACTTAAACTTAAGACGTGAAACTATAAAAATTCTTGGAGAGAGTGCAGGAGAAACATTTGAAGAAATTGTCCTGGGAGAATACTTTATGAGGAGTACCCCCCGGGCAATTGAAGCAACACCAAAAATACATTACTGGGATATGATCAAACTAAAAAGCTTCTGCACTGCCAAGAACACAATAAGTAAAGCAAGCAGGAAGCCCTCAAAATGGGAGAGGATATTTTCAGGTTATGCTTCTGACAAAGGTTTGATAACCAGAATCCACACAGAACTCAAACTTATTAGTAAGAAAAGGACAAGTAATCCCACTTCATTGTGAGCAAGGAACTTGAACAAAGCTTCTCTGAAGAAGATAGGCACATGGCCTACAGACATATGAAAAAATGCTCATCATCCTTAATCATCAGAGAAATGCCAATCAAAACCACTTTGAGATATCATCTAACTCATGTAAGAGTAGCTCACATAACAAAAATCCCAATACAACAGATGTTGGCGTGGATGTGCAGATGAGAACACTTCTGCACTGTTGGTGGGAGTGCAAGCTAAATACATCCATTTTGGAAAGAAGTATGGAGAATACTCAAGGATCTAAAAGTAGACCTGCTATTTGATCCCATAATTCCTCTACTAGGTGTATATCTAGAAGACTAAAAATTACTTTATAACAAAGATATTTGCACCAGATTGTTCATTGCAGCTCAATTCATATTTGCCAAGTCATGGAAGAACCCAGGTGCCCAGGGACCCGTGAAGGGATTAATAAATTATGGTATATGAATATCATGGAATACTATGCAGCATTAGAAAAAGATGGAAACTTTACCTCTTTTATGTTTACATGGATGGAGATGGAAAATATTCTTCTTAGTAAAGTATCTCAGGAATGGAAAAAAAAATCCAATGTACTCAGTACTACTATGAAACCAATTTATAATCACTCACACTTTCATATGAAAGATGAATCACAACTATAGCCCAGGATTATGTTGGGGTGGGGAGGGGAACAGGAAGGGAGGGAGATGGCTTGATAGAGGGAAGGTTAATGGTGGGACCACACCTATGAAGCGTATTGCAAGGGTACAAGTCAAATCTATCATGTATAGAACACAAATGTCTTAACACTGTGATTAGGTAAATAAGGTGAAAGCTATGTCAAGGATGTGAGCACTCCAATTTGTACAAATAATCAACACATTGAATCCCACAAAGGCATAAATGTATTCATGATATATGTATATATGACTTAATTAAAAAAGAAAATAATATGAATTGAAAAATACTAACAAAACCCCTGTATGTTCATAGATATTTGTTGTTTAAAATAATACAAATTTGGAAGACCTTTATAAAATAAATAAAATAAATAAATAAAATGTTGTGAAAGATATTAATTCATTTTTTATGACTAAGTAGTACTCCATGGTATGCATATACCACATTATGTTCATCAATTTATGAATGGATGGACAAATGGGTTCAATGCATATCTTTGGGATGAGGAATTTTGCTGCAATAAATATTCAAATTCAAAAAAAAAAAAAGAAGAAGAAGAAAAGACTGGTAGAAAGAACTGGTTGTCAGAGAGCTGGGTCCAAATTCAAACTTTTATGTTATTTTATTTTATTTTATTTCATTTTTATTGTTGAATCATAGCTGAATACATTAGTGCAATCAAGGGGTACAATGTGCTGGTTTCATATACAATCTGAAACATTTTCATCAAACTGTTTGACATAGCCATCATGTTATTTTCTTAGTTATTGTATGAAGACATTTGTATTCTGCATTTGGTAGTTTTGTCTGAACCCATCTGAGATGCACCATAGGTGTGGCCCCATCATTTACCCTCCCTCCACCCATCCTCCACACTCCCCTTCCCTCCCTTGTCACTTTCCCCATATTCTTATACTATAATTGGGTTATAGCTTTCATATGAAAGCTATAAATTAGCTTCATAGTAGGGCTGAGTACATTGGATACTTTTTCTTCCATTCTTGAGATACTTTGCTAAGAAGAATATGTTCCAGCTCCATCCACGTAAACATGAAAGAGATAAAGTCTCCATCTTTCTTTAAGGCTGCATAGTATTCCATGGTATACATGTACCACAATTTATTAGTCCATTCGTGGGTTGATGGGCACTTGGGCTTCTTCCATGACTTAGCAATTATGAATTGGGCTGCAATGAACATTCTGGTACAGATGTCTTTGTTATAATGTGATTTTTGGTCTTCAGGGTACATACCAAGTAGAGGAATTATAAGGTCAAATGGCAGGTCTATTTTTAGATCTCTAAGTATTCTCCAAACATCTAATTTATAGCTTTCATATGAAGGCTATAACCCAATTATAGCATAAGAACATGGGGAAAGTGGCGAGGGAGTAAGATGGGTGGAGAGAGCGTAAATGGTGGGCCCACACCTATGGTGCATCTTAAGACAGGTTCAGACAAAACTTACTAAATGCAGAATACAAATGTCTTCATACAATTACTAAGAAAATGACATGATGGCTATGTCAAACAGTTTGATGAAAATGTTTCAGATTGTATATGAAACCAGCACACTGTACCCCTTGATTGCACTAATGTACTCAGCTATGGTTCAACAATAAAAAAAAATTCATATGCTGAAGTCCTGACCTCAGTAGTTCAGACTATAACCTTATTTTGAAATCGGATCATGGCAGATACTGTCAGTTAAATGAGGTTGGAATCATGTTGGAATAGGGTCAACATGATGTCTGGTGTCCTTGTAAAAAGGGAAATTTGCATGGTCAGATGCAGAAGGAGAATGCAGGTAAAGAGAGAGGCAGAGATTGAATTTATGGTGTCAAGAAAAACCAGGAGATAGGAGCAGAGGCTGGAACTGCTGTTTCTCTGGTGCCTTCAGCAAGAGCGCCCTCCTCATCTCAGAGTTCTTGCCTGTTTGACTGTGAGACAATGAAATTCTGATAAAAACCACTTAGTCTGCAGTTCTTTTCTCCGTCCCCTCTGGCATACACACGCAACTGTTTTGTGGTTCAATGAAGAGAAAGCCACCCATATCACCGGAGCCTTCACAGAACAGAGAGCAAGCTGGTTCTGACTTTGCCATTGGGAAGCAGAAATTCCATTCCCGCTGCTGGTCCGAAACCAGTCTCTGCCTGGGCTGTGCACTCATTTGAAACGTGGTTACCTGGTCTGCACCTGCTCAGCAAGGCACCACGTGGCTTCCGCACCATGAGTCAGGTCAGACTCGGGAGAAATTCCCAAATTGGGCAGGGAGCTCCACTTTGGAAACCGAGGAGGACCGAGGAGCTTAGATACATCTGAAATTTGTACCACTCGGAAAACATTTTGTGATCAGTTCATCTCTGCTTCTTTCAAGTCAGAATAAGAATGTTGCACCATCTCTCTCCCAGACACTGGGAATCCAAAATCTTAACAACACAGGTGCACCTCTATTATTTTTTGAGGTAGAGTCTCACTTTGTCACCCTTGGTGGTGTGGCGTCACAGCTCACAGCAACCTCAAACTCTTGGCCTCACGAGATTCTCTTGCCTCAGCCTCCCAAGTAGCTGGGACTACAGGCGCCTCTCACAACACCTGGCTGTTTTTTGGTTGCAGTTGTCATTGTGGTTTAGCTGGTCCAGGCCGTGCTCGAACCCTCCAGCCTCGGTGTATATGGCCGGTACCCAAACCATTGAGCTACGGGCACCGAGCTGGGCATCTCTGTTCTTTATGGAACTTTTATTCTTCTAAGAAAAATCAGTGTAAGACATATTTTTAAAAATGACAGTTATGGCTGATGCTGTGAAGGGTACATACAAGGTCAAATTAGTAAGGACACAAACTCATCCTAGAAAAACTATTTTGAAGGGTGGACTTGACTGAGACGTCATTTGCTTTCCGACGGGAGAACCGCTAAAGTGACCGGAAAGATGTTCGAACAAGGGTATTTATGGTGAGAGGCTAAGGGTGAAGAGATTCACCCTGACGCTCAATTCTGATTCTCTATTCCATTCACTGAAATTTTCTCTCCATCCGTGTCTGGATACTTTTAGATCTTCTGATGGTAACTGGGATACGTATTTTTGTACACGGCAAAACGAATTCTGATTTATGTTGCATACCCAGTTGACACTCTCTGTTTCCATATTTTGGCTATTTGTACAGATTTGTTTTCCCAATGCATTGGATGATCATGCATTTTTTTTTTAAGAAAAATAATCGACATATTAGAATTTGATGAAAACACACACACATTATCTAATACATTTTTGTGTTTTTCTATCAAAAGTTACCTTTTCCCAAGTAAATAGATACTAGATAATAGTCTTGAGTTAATAAACATTTTCTAGCTTTAAATGATTACTCTTTTTCTAATTCCCCTTTAATTATAAGATTATAAAAGTGTTATTTTTCAATGTAATTATTTGTTGACCGTTTTTTTAAATTTTAATATTAATGGTAGTGTCTACTTTTTCTCAAGTTGCTTAGTTTTTCTTATGTTTAAAATTATATCACCAGGAAAGAAAATGAAATAAAAAACTGTGCCTTCTCATTTGCAGAAGTCATGGCACTAGGTTGAGGGTCCTGACTGCTCTTTATTTGGTAAAATCTCAAACGTATGTTAAATAATACTGATGACAGTAGGCAGCTGCTTATCAATTGTTCTTTCAATTAAAATTGTCCTTAATGTTTCTCTTTTGCCATAGTTGGTGTTAATATGTCAGAAGTTCTAGGCATTATTATTCATAGATATTTTAAGTTAATTTTCTAGTTTACCTTGCTTGTCTATAAAGAGACACTGTTTAAAATAGTATAAACTTGCAGATTCATTAAAGGACTAGCATTAATCCCTGTAGACATCCAGCAACTTGATTTTAGGTTAATATTATTAGTAATAAAGAAAGCTACCCAGGGAAAATGGTAATAGAATGAAAATAGTGTGATTTATAAATTGTGTGCGGATTTCGGATATTATCAGTACAATTACAAGCAGGAGCTATGGTTTTTTTTTCTTTCCTTGAATTTTTGTTGGTTAAAGCTGGTCAGAAAGATCCATTTCTTTTTCCTTTACCCAATTTATGTTTGCTCTGGAAATGGGATCTGTGCCTGTATGTAATTAACAGCGATCAAATTAGGTCAATCCGCATCGACGCCATTTGAACCTGTAATTGGTTTCTTTAATTGAGTACTGTTACCCAGAATATAGTCAGCTCAGATTTGACTGTCTCTGTTCAGAAGACGGTTTGGTCTCCTGGGAACATGAGTAATTAAAATTACCAAAGGGTTTTAAATCCCTCTCTCCATAGAAATGATCAACTACAATCAAACGGTTTCAGGAAATTGAAGTTATTTTTTTCTTACTGATTGACTTTCGGGCATAGCTGCTCTTAGCTTCAGATTGAATATGAAAAGGAAAAAAAAAAGCAATGAACTGTTTGCTTCTCAAGAAAGAAATATCAGTTCATCTTTTTGTTTTCTCTCTAAAGCAAGTGCGTACATTTTACATATCACAGTGAAATGATGATATTGATAATCGTAATGCAGGTGGAAGGAGTTAGACATTTTCCTCAACTTGTATTTCCTGGAGTTCATTGTTTTTTGCAGACTTTGTAAATAATTTTAGTACCGTTATGTAAACAATTTTGTAAGTCATCAGTGGAGCTTTCCTCGTTTACCACTTATCTGTGCCAAAGATTCAGTTAAAACTTTCACCTATGAGGAAACAGATGAGGAAGTTCACAAACGCATCCTAGAAGAAGTGCTTTGAAGGGTGAACTTGGCACAGCTCGGGGCACAGCTCCCCAAGGGGTGTCCATTGAAGGGGGCGGCCGTGATATTCACCTGTGAGGCATGTGGCGCTTTTTCTAGCATGAGTTCATGAACTTAATTGTCCAACCTCATTATCTTTTAAATCAAGGATTTTAGCATTACGGGAATGTGGCCATTTATAATCCTATGCATAGCTGCTAAAATAGAATATACCACTGGCTGCACAAATATGTGATTTCCGGATCCCTCTTCCACACTTTTCTCAAGATTTTGGAGTTTTCTAATCAACAAGGTCTAGAATTGTGTGCCATTTTGTGAAAATATGAATAATGGTACCACTGGCGCATTTTCTGCCATCCATCATCTGAGCTGAAATGACTGCCTGTGTCCCTTCTATGGTTGGAGTTTGGAACAGCTCAGTGGAGAATTATAAAGCCAACATCTGGGCCAGGCACAGGGCATGTCCCAGAATCGAACCATCATTTCTGTTTGCTTTGTGTCATACTACAGACTGTCTCAAAAGTCACCCATGAAATCACCATACATAGGGAGTATGGGAAACTGTAGTTACAGGTATGTTTATTATCAAAACATGTTTTATAAAATTTTACAAAGAGGTGCCAACATGTAAAGAATATTTTGTAAATACTTTGTAAAACATCATAATGAAGATTTTGTAACTCAAGCCACACTTAGCTACAATTTCCCATTTTCCCAATGTATGCCGATTTTAGGGGTGATTTGGGGGTACCCTGCATGATTCCCTTTCCTTTATTTGTTTAAGCAAGCACCTCTTGTAACATTTCCTTTAAAGTATTTTAATAGTTTATATCACTTTATTCTTCTCCTTTTACTTTTGAATAATAGACATGCACACACTCATTGCTAAATTCTAAGCTACGTTATTTCTATTTTTAAACATGCAAAATGATTGCATCTACTTCACGCTAAAACCTAAATACTCAGACATGAGAAATTCCACGAAGATATTTTGTTTAAACTTTCCCTCTTTCTCTCAGTGGAGAGGTTGGGTCTCCAAAGTGTCAGAATTAGGGTGATGAAAGGATTTAAAGGACAAATTAATTGAGATCTACATCACCCCTGTTTTCTGGGCTTAATATTTTGTCTCTAATCCATGCTCAATTTATTATTTCATGAAGAACATAGGTCTGCAGTCGTTAAAACATCCAATGGTGAAATATTAAAGATGAGAATGGGGTGTTCCCTAATGATTCCGTTCCTTATCTCAGCCATAAACACCTCTATCAGGTAATATCAAAACTCCATAGACTTATAATTTTTTTATATGGATCATCATCTGTTTAATTCTTTGTTAATTTTATTAATGAAAAGAAATAAGTAACATACTTTGTGATGCTTGGGTAGAAAAGTAAAAATTAAGGTGGTTTTAATTAACTGCATATGTGCATTCACTTCTGAGTGTGTTATAAAGATGGTTTCCCAAATGATTATTAAAAAATAGAAAAATCTTCTACTAGCTGTGTTGTCTCCTGTGAACAAATGGGACCTGGATATTCACGGTGGCGGCAATTCATTTAGTTGTCACGCAGCACGCAGGTGTCCTAAACTGACTATTGGTTTCATAAACAGACCAGAGACATCCTTTGGAATATTTTATTACTTTGTGTCATACACATTTCCTTCTGCAAACGTAGCCTCATATCCAAGTAGAATCATTTTTATAAACATAGGCCAGCAAGTTAACAAAAAAAAAAAAAGGGAAGGAAAAAAGGGGAGAAAGAGGAAAGTGGGTAGGAAGAAAGGAAGGAAAGAATGGATGGAGGAACAACTGGTACCCTAAAGACCAACTATTTCTTTCTACTAAATCTCTGTAGCAAATAAGAATTCACAGTCTAATCAGGTATCACATTAATTGCTCATACAAATATAATTAAACAATGTTTATTTTATTTTTAATTAACCACACGACTACCTTACATATTTTGTAAAAACATATTGAATTTACTGTATATATTTTATATATATTATATATACACAAAACCACAACATATTGAATTTACTATATATATTTTATATATTATATATATACACACACAAACACTAATAGTTTGCATACAAATTAAAAAATTTCTCTGGAGTTACTATTAATATTCACTTTAAAACGTTATTTTCTTTATCCTACATTATAATTTAGCTGTTTCTAAAAGGGCTTAAGTGTAGATTTAAAAGCGACTCATTTAAGTTGTCCCTTCGAATTGAGCAGGATTAATTTATAGGAAGACAAAATATAAGATTTGAATTGATAAATTAGAAAACGAGGTTTTAGTATTCCTCATCAATCCTGACTATAATGAGAGCTTTCAGATGAGATTTAAGTGCCCCGTGATATTTTTATAGAGTCTCTAAATCAATAGATTCTGAGCTGGTTTTAATTTATAGCAATAATGTTCTAATTTAATAAAGATAATCTTTAGCAAGGCATGCAGAAAGTAGTTAAGTTATGAACTTTATTATTTTGACATTTTAAAAAGCTATGTAATTTAAATATCGGCATTAAAACTTGTTCTTGCATAGCTTTTGAGAAATACTTTAGATCCTAAAATGAATACTGATTATGTGAGCGCTTCAGGTACCATGGAACCTTGTATTTTATTGTTTTACTCTGATGTTTTTGTAACATTATTATTATTCTGTTAATTCAGGGGCAAATAAAGATAGTTATCCCTGTCCTAAAGGCATTCTTCTCTTAGTTTCTTCTCTTTATTACTCTTCTAAGTGTTCTAATTCTTTTCCTTCCAAATTCTGTTTGAATATCTCAAGATGATCTTTTAATTGCTACTAATTCTTATATTTTACTACAAGTAGGTATTCACCCAAGAACTAAAAACACAAATAACCATGAGTTTATTTCAAAGTGGACTTCGGTTCAAAGCAAGAGAAAGAACCAAATATAATTCTTCTTCTTCTTCTTTTTTTTTTTTTTTTTGGCAGTTTTTTGGCCGGGGCCAGATTTGAACCTGCCACCTCCAGTATATGGGCTGACGCCCTACTCTTTTGAGCCACAGGCACCGCCCGAACCAAATATAATTCTTAAGTTTAGACACAAAATAAATTGTCTTTTTCACTTTCAATTATAGGGTTTTTCTTTTGTTCCAGGAACATGAGTATTTTAGGGATCACAATTAATGTGACCATACTATGAGATAATTCTGTATAATCTCTAATTCACTTACCCATTCTACATTTCATTATTACATTATTCATCTACATTATTTTTACATGAAAATATAATTGAAAGCTTTTAGCTTATTTTTCAATTACCCATATAACTACCTTAAAAATTTATAGTTTTCTAAAATTATTAAATTTATAAAATACATATATACTAATAGTATATATAAATAATTTCTCTGGAGTTACTATTAATATTCACTTTAAAACATTGGTTTTGGGTAGTGCCTATGACTCAAGGAATAGAGTACCAACCCCATATACCAGGGTGGTGGGTTGTAGCCCAGCCCTAGCAAAACTGCAAAAAAAAAAAAAAAAAAAAAATTAATTAAATTAAAAATAAAAATAAAAAATGGTTTGGTGCCTGTGGCTCAAAGGAGTAGGGCACCAGCCCCATATGCCAGAGGTGGTGGGTTCAAACCCAGCCCCGATGAAAAACTGTAAAACAAAAAAAATAAATAAAAATAAAAATAAAACATGGTTTTATCTTGCATTATAATTTAGCTTTTTTCTAAAATGTTTGGGAAGGCAGCACCTGTGGCTCAAAGGAGTAGGGCCCTGGCCCCATATACCAGAGGTGGTGGGTTCAAACCTGGCCCTGGACGAAAAATGCCAAAAATGAAATAAAAAGTCTTGAGTTTAGTAAGTATAACTTATTATCTATACTTTAAATATATGTTTCAAAATTTGTTTCTTTACTGATCCACATTTTTAATCGTATAGACATATCTAAACTTTTACAGAACATGTATAGCTAAATATTTATAGACTACTTCAAACTGCAAAATGTTATATCTAAGGTTTGATGGGGGTTATGGTGTACGGCACAGCCCTCAGGGGCGGCACACAATTCTAAGAGGAACTTTACCCAACAAATGCAATCAGTGTCACGTAATTCTTTGTGCCCTCAAAGAATCCCAAACAATAAATAAAAATAGCAATATGGGAAGTGAAAGGGATATGAGTGTTTACTGAAGAACATCAAAGATAGTATTTTGGGGCACACCTGTGGCCCAAAGGAGTAGGGCGCCGGCCCCTTATGCTGGAGGTGGTGGATTCAAACCCAGCCCCCACCAAAAGATGCAAAAACAAAAACAAAACCAAGATAGTATTTTTCTCCCTTAAGGAAAAGGATGCAAAAAACTTTACAAATCATGATTCAGAAATTAAGTCATAGAAAGTTGTTTTTGTTGCTGTTGCTAAATATTATATTTCTTCCAAATAGAGTCTAGATAGCAGAGACAGTGAATTAAACCACACATCTTGAGATGTCTAATGAACAACAGAGGATGTCAGAGGAATGCCTGTAAATTCCCTGATAATTTGACACTGCCAGGACAGACTTGGCACTGAGTCCTGATCACTGCAAAGGAAAAATACCCCCTGCCACAACTTAATAGCGCTTCTTCACTAAAAACTAAATTGCACATAATTTGCAGTTTTTAACCGGTAATCTCTTGTAAGGATATAGCGACTTACACATCTACCAATCCTTTTTTTACATTTACGGGTTCATCAGCAGGGTAATCTTAACAAATTCTGCTGGTGACAATGTCACCTGTGCCTCAAGCTCCCTGGTTTGCTGTCCTGCAGGTTTGAAAAGTGCGTCCTACTGAAATGATATTAGGTGTTCCCAGCATAAACCCATAGGCATGCATTGCAAGCTGATGTAGCATTTGCAAATAACACATTTATATGAATATTGTTGTGATTTTGTCCACACCAAATCCAACAAATACTCAATTTCTAAATTCTTTAAAACGCATCTAAAAAAAGATCACAAAATAAGCGATATTTGTTACTGCTGGAAAAAATCAGAAATTATCAAGATTCTGATCTAGGATTAACAAAGGCAAGCAGTATTTACGAAATCACTAGGAAGTAGAATCATGCTATTTTACATCTTTCAAAACAGGTATTATTTGTACTCCTTTGAATGCAAAAATTAAAATTGGACATAAATACATATTTACTTTAAATACAAATTTCGAGGAGGCCATAGAGCCTTCTGATTTTTTAAATATAAATCAAGTATGCCAATTTTTTGCCCTTAATTAACAGTGATGCTATTTTGAGATCATGAATATAGGTTATTATGTCAGTAGGATATCTTTGTATACTGATCAAATAGTTTGTGTACTGATCGATTGCAACTACAACTATTCCTAGGAAATTAGGAATATCTAATTAGCATTATTTCTAGGAATATCTAATTAGCATTATTTCTAGGTAGGATAAATTGCAATAGACTGAGAAATGGTGCCAATAAATTTACATGTTAATGATAGCTATCATTAAACATGCAAAATGTAATTCATGCACACTTTACTTGGTAACCAATATATTAGGTTATGATAATATTTCTAACTAAAATTATTGGGAAAAATTCTCCCAATCTTTGCAGAAGTTAGCTGTATTTATCTTGAGTCAATGTAATAACTGGAGTGATACTTTTCTGCACTAAAATGTAATTGTGTAGTTGATATAAAGTCCTTATCGTGGAAAAATTCATTTAGGTATCTCCCGATGGCATTGAAATATGATAGCTTTTCACCGCCAGAACTCTCTGGAATATAATATAATCTTGCTACATTCCAGAGAGTTTTGGTGATGAAATGGAAATCTCTCAACCACAAGAGGGAAAAATTTCTGTCTAGAAAAGAAAACCACTATAACAATTAAAAAATGTCTTAAGCTGGATAATGAACCTTCCTCATTGCTGGTGAAAGTAGTTCTTATTTATGATAAATACTATGATATTTATTTATGATAAAGTGGGGCTGATGCATCTCCCCACAGAAAGGTCATGATTATACCAAAGATATTTCACTGTCTGGGGCATAAGAGCATCTCACTATGGGACCAAAAAAAAAATTCAAAATCAGACATCCAGTGGTGCCATTTTTCCATTCGAAAATTAGATTCTTCCCCATCAATTACTCAGCAGAAGCGTTATTGCCAATATGGTGACAGTAATCTCTTTGTCGTCTTTTGAATTAGGGAGTAAAGAATGTCGTATGAATGAATGGCTGCCCTGTGTTGCTGGGATGAAGCTGATGAACATGAAATGATAGTTGGGTGTTTGAGTCCATCAGAGCATGGCTTCAAGGCAATGAAACTGGTACAGTGCCCTCATAAGGATCTTGAAAATGGCTTTTAAGCCAAAAACACTGGAGGTGATAAGCCTTCCTGAATAGAGAGAGAGCTCAAATTCTCTTACACTGGGGAACAAGTGGAGCTTGAATTTGAACTTTTTAGAACTCAATCCATGTTCCAACGGGGAGTGTTGGGTTTGTTTTTTTTCCACTAGAAATGTTAATCTAAAAAGGAAAAGAAAAGTTATTTTTTTTTTTTGAGACAGAGTCTCATTAAATAGCCCTCAGTAGAGTGCTGTGGCATCACAGCTTACAGCAACCTCAAACTCTTGGGCTTAAGTGATTCTCTTGTCTCAGCCTCCCAAGTTGGGACTATAGGCACCTGCCACAACACCCAGGCATTTTTTTGTTTGTTTTTTGTACAGTGCGTTGGGGCTGGGTTCAAACCTACCAGGCCCGGTGCATATGGCCAGTGCCCTACCCACTGGGACATTGTCTTACTCAGTCACCCTGGCCAGACTACAGTGATAGTTCACTGCAACCTCAAACTCCTGGGCTCAAGTAATTGTCCTGCCCCAGCCTTCCTAGGAGCTGAGATGGCAGGTACACACCATTACTTGCCTGGCTAATTGTCTTTAGACTTTTTGTAGAGATGGGGTCTTACTATGTTGTCCAGGCTGGTCTCAAACTCCTGGCCTCAAGTGATTGCCCTGCTGTGGCCTCCCAAACTGCTAGGGTTGCCTGTGTGAGCTATTGCACCCAGACAAAAGTAATTTTTATATGAAGTTATTATTCATTTTACAGTAAGTATGTATATGTATATAGTCTTGGAATATCAACAGATCCAAAATTATTAAAACTAAGTTCACTTCCTTAAGGAATGGAGATCTCTGCATTTTGATTCAGAGAACATAGGGACATATTCTTAATCTACTTCAAAACTCTATGTGTTTATATATGATTTCTGTAGAATATCTTCAGAAGTTCTCCTTCTATTGTTAGAATAGGTGCTTTAGTGTCTATAATTATTTATTTTTCATATGTACTCCACAGTGAAATTTCTTAAACATACACAAGCAAGTAAAAACCAAACTCAGGCCAGGGATGTTAACTAGTTCCCAAAATAGTATTCATTTTAATTTGTAACAAGTCATTAACTTAAGGTTCAATTATTATAAGTGGAATCTTCATCGTTTAAGGAATATCTAGAGATTGCTGCTATTAGATTTATGTTACAGAAAGGGTGGCCAGAATTTACTTTTATAAAATCTATCTTTTATAGCTTAACAAGAGCAGTTCTTGTGTCATATGAGAATAATCACTATGTGCTTGTTATAATGACTGCTAAAATGTATTTCATTTTGTGAATACGTTTATTATTCTTATTGTAATGGAGATATTGCAAATGATCAATTTCTACTAATGTTATTACTTAAAACAAAGCAATACATGTAACTGCAGGATGTCAACTTACAAACTATTGTAGGTGATATAAATTCAGTTGTAGCTACTTTTGCAGATAATAATACACGTGTATTCGCATAATGTTAAAATACATTTTAAGATGCTTTTCTTTAATTCATTAAGTGTCTTTCATGTCATATCTTTGAAGGTGCAAAATATTATATTTGCATAAAACTCCACCATTTAAAAAATATAAAGTAATAAATAAACACCTGTAAATCATTTGCATATTTAAATTGGAGTATAAGTTCTTCTCTATTTATGCATGTTTGAATAACAGAACAGATTTTACTTGTGACAAAAAGGAAGTCAAATTATATTTATGCCTTAAAATATTATTTTTATAGAATATATAAATATATATCGAAGATTATATATTATATTCATATATGTAAATTAAACACATATTTTATATAATGCATAAAATATATATTATACATTTTCTATAATATATAAAATATGCATTATATTTTTATATACTATAGAAATATATATTATATTTTTATATAACAGAAAATATACATTGTGTAATATGCCAAATATAAATTTTATAATCAGATATAAAATGTATGAAATATACATGATTATGATGTACTATATAAAACATTTCTACATTTAAAATATATTTTATATATAAAATATATCAAATACTATGCAAATGCTCAAATTCCTCAAACTATACACATTAAGTATGTACAACTTTTGGAATAACTATATATTACTTAAGGTGAAAGGAAAGAAATGTATATCATAAAACAAATAGCAAATACAATGGCAATATGAAATGGACAATTAGAGAAATGGAAAATACACATAAATCAAACAAAATTTCATATAACATTATTAAAAGAAATATATGGGTTCTGCGCCTGTGGCTCAACAGGCTAAGGCACCAGCCATGTACACCTGAGCTGGCGGGTTCAAATCCAGCCCAGGCCTGCCAAACAACAATGATGGCTGCAACCAAAAAATGGCCGGGCATTGTGGCGGGTGCCTGTAGTCCCAGCTACTTGGGAGGCAGAGGCAGGAGACTCGCTTGAGCCCAGGAATTGGAGGTTGCTGTGAGCTGTGATGCTACGGCACTCTATCCAGGGTGACAGCTTGAGGCTCTGTGTCAAAAAAAAAAAAAAAAAGATTTAAAGTCTCCATCTTTTTATGGGTGAATAGTATTCCATGATATACATATACCACAGTTTGATGGACATTTGGGTTAATTCCACATCTTGACAATTATCAATTGAACTATGATAAATAATCTAGTGCGAATGTCCTTAGGATAAAATGATTTTTTCTTCTGAGTAGATGCCTAGTAATAGGATTACAGAATCAAACAGAAGGTCTATTTTTGGCTCTTTCAGGATTCTCCATACTTCTTTCCAAAGAGGCTGTATTACTTTACAGCCCCACCAACAGCGTAAAAGTATTCCCTTCTCTCCAAATCCACACTAGCATCTGCAGCTTTGGAACTCTGTGATGTGGGCTATTTTCACTGGGGTTAGGTGATATCCCAAGGTTGTTTTCATTTGCATTTGTCTGATGAATAGGGACAATGAGCATTTTTTCATGTGTTTTTTGGCTATTCATCTACCTTCTTCAGAGAAGGTTCTGTTCATGTCTCTTGTCCAGTGATAGGACGGTTTGTAGAGCAACTTTTTAAAAAACAGAAATATTCTCATTTTCTCTCTCTCTCTCAATCGCTCCCTCTCCCCCCTCCCCACCACCACAAACACACGTACAAAAATATATCAGTGATTATAGGAAGGAACTCTTGAATAAAAAGAAAGTTTGATCGAAGAACACCGCCAGCTACTCTGGAGTTAGGGAACAGAATCTTTCAGTTTAGAATTCTGCCAGGGGGACTAAGCTAAGGTAATTTTTCTATCTCCCCTAGTCACTTGTGTAATAATTATTATTCTACTCATATAAGTAGCAGAGATCCTGTCTTTCAGGAGATGTCTAATTTTTATTTTTCAGATACAATCTTTAAATATGCAGACCTGAGACATAGCTGAGAATTTCAATACCCTAGGACAAATCTAAGCACTAGGTCCCTCCCCTTGTGTATGAAATGACATCAGAGGGAAAAGATCTCTTCCTTACCAAGGCTAAAATACTATCATCTGCCCTGCTACCAAATGTGTGACTTAAACAAGTACCATTCCAAATCAGAGCCTGGTTTCTTCAAAGAGATGGGACTAAAGGGTCTAAGTTTCCCAACTGTAGGTCAGTCAATTTTCACTGATCCCATCCTAGACTGGGCATTGGGAGGGCACAAAAGAAGAGAGGACTCCCTCTTGCCTCTTCTTGAAGGTTTTGTCAATAGCATTTGAATATATATGATAATGGACATGGACCAAGGCAAAAACCAACAGTTTGGCCTTTATAGCACTGCGTCCCAAGTAATAACTACATGCACCTATATCTCCAGAGACCAACAAATGCCAGATAGATTCCTGATGGGACAGTATGCAGTGGCAAAGCGAAAAACTCTTCAATCAGACAAACGGGGGTGTGAACCCCGATTTGGCCATTAACAGCTGTGTGATCTTAGACATGTTAATCTCTGAGCCTCAGCTTCCTTATCTATAGAATGGGGACAAATATCATCTACTGTCCAGTTGGCAGTTGTGAGGATTAAATTAAACTCTTATTTAAAGTTTTCTGAACGCACGCTCCCATATCCTGAGTCCCTGCTTTGTTCACTTTATTCCTGTCCCTGGAGTGCTTTCCCCCTAGTTTTAGTTATTAAAACCTTTTCCTCCATGAGGTCTCTTTCAAGGGTCTCTTTCATGTTTTTTCCCTTCTCTCCTCAAAACAAAGCCCACGAGCTGTTATCTCTCAGAATTTTCAGCACACTTTGTATCTCTCGTAACGTTGTATTTTACAACCTATGTTTTGTACTCACTGGAATAGATTTCTTATCTCTATTATTAAGTCAGAAGTGTCTGTGGACAAGAACTATACCTTGGTCATCTCTGTATTCTCTGACATGGCATAGTGCCGGGTATATGGTGTATACTCAATAAATGCTTGTTGAATCAATGAATAAATACTAGTCAGAAATGAGAGCCTGCTTCCTAAACATAGTAAGCTCCCTGCCTCTTGAAGCCTTCAAGCATAATTTGGGAAGCAATATCAGGGATACCACAGAAGGGACTCCTGCACTAGTTAGAAGGCTGAATCTCATGACCTCCACGATTCCTTTTTCTCTATGTTTCCATAAAGGCCATATTCTAACTCACTAATCTCTTGACACACCACAGTTGTCACTGGTACACTCTGATAATGCATCAGAAAAGAGATGCCCCACAGCCATAAATGTTAGAACTGAAAAGAACGTTTCCTTTTGACATAAGCAAATGTGACAGCATTTCTTCAGAGAATCTCATCTGTGACAACTGTATACTTACCACTTTGCACACAAGTTGTACCTAAAACTCCATATACCTGAACCTCCAAAAGCAGTCTTTTGCTTCACAAGATGTTTTAGGCTTTCAAAACTCCCTGTAGATGATATTTCAGCAAAACACAAAGACTAGGTAGAAAGCTTTAGCAGATTGAAAGGACACTATCACCTTGATCCCACAGATCGTGTGAAAAGGTTTTTCAGGTGAGTAATAAGCAACATTTGGCTTCCCATAGCTAAAGTGTTTAGAAAACCATGTAGTTTTTGGCCGGGCGCAGTGGCTCATGCCTGTAGTCCTAGCACTGTGGGAGGCTGAAATGGGTGGATAGTTTGAGCTCACGAGTTCAAGATCAGCCTGAGCAAAATTGAGACACCCCCATCTCTATTAAAAAAATAGAAAAAACTGAGGCAAGAGGATCACTTGAACCTGAGGGGTAGGTTGCTATGAGCTCTGAGGGCATAGCACACTACCCAGGGCAACAGCTTGAGACTCTGTCTCAAAAAAAAAAAAAAAAAGGATTTTTTTTTGACCATTGAAGAGTGTGTATTACAATCTCAAAATACTAGGAAGACCATCCAACCAGTCATACATTTCGAGACCCATCTGACAGATACATTGGAATCTCTGACTGTTATCCAACCAAGTCTTTTCATAATTGTGGTCCCAGCAATCCTGTAATGAGCGACCTCACCCCATTTTACAGAGGGGGAGGCTGGGTTCAGACACAATCATTACCTTTCTCATCCTCCCACAACAGCCTTTACCAGGAACGTAACTCCAGGACGCCCCGGGGCAGGACGCCACCCTCACTGTGTCCCTGAAAGTCTCACATCTCTCCCTCCTGAGCCTGCGGGAGGTCGAGCCCCAGAGCGGGATGGAGGAGATCTGGACCTCGGATCTGTCCGTCTGTCCGTCTCCCCGCACCCCAGGGCGTTTCAGCCCCCGCCGCGGGCCACCGGCAGCCGCAGCTGAGTCCCACGCCCCTCAATGCAGGGCGCTGCCCTTCTAACCAAGTCATGTTGGTTTCTATGAAAAGTCGTCACCAGGCAGCACCTGTAGCTCAGCAAGTAGGGCGCTGACCCCATATACCGAGGGCTGTGGGTTCAAAAGCGGCCCCAGCCGAACTGCATCAAAAATTAGCCAAGCGCTGTGGCAGGCACCTGTAGTCCCAGCTACTTAGGAGGCTGAGGCAAGAGAATCGCTTAAGCCCAAGAGCTGGAGGTTGCTGTGAGCTGTCAAAAAAGGATTTTTTAAAGAAAAGAAAGCCCAATAAGAGCTGTGAAGTAAAACATAAAGGCCAAGGCTCGGTGCCTGTGGCTCAATGGGCTAAGGTGCCAGCCACATACACCTGAGCTGGCGGGTTCGAATCCAGCCTGGGCCCAGCAAACAACAATGATGGCTTCAACCAAAAACTGGCCGGGCGTTGTGGCAGGAGCCTGTAGTCCCAGCTACTTGGGAGGCAGAGGCAGGAGACTAACTTGAGCCCAGGAATTGGAGGTTGCTGT
>CAUYON010003789.1:0-30352 GCA_963573935.1 Arctocebus calabarensis
GTAGTCTGAGAAGATGCAAGGAATAATTTTTGTTCTTTTAAATTTGCTGAGGTTAGATTTGTGACCTAAGATGTGATCAATTTTGGAGTATGTTCCATGGGCTAATGAGAAGAATGTGTATTCAATTTTATTAGGATGAAATGTTCTGTAGATGTCTGTTAAATCCAGATGTTGAATGGTTAAGTTTAAATTTAAAATTTCTTTATTTAGCTTCTTTTTGGAGGATCTATCCATCACCTCTAAAGGAGTATTAAAATCTCCAACTACTATGGAGCTGGATGAAATCAAATTACTCATGTCTATTAGAGTTTTTCTTATAAATTGAGGTGCAATCTGGTTGGGTGCATAAATATTAATAATGAAAATCTCATCATATTGAGTATTACCTTTAACAAATCTGAAATGTCCGTCCTTATCTTTCCTTATTTTGGTTGGTTTAAAGCCTATTGCATCTGCGAATAAGATTGCAACACCTGCTTTTTTCTGTTTTCCATTTGCCTGGAATATAGATGACCATCCCTTCACCTTGAGTCTAGATTTATCTTTTAAGGTAAGGTGAGATTCTTGAATGCAGCATGTATCTGGCCTGAGTTTTTGTATCCCATCAGCCAACCTATGCCTCTTTAGAGGACAATTTAAACCATTCACATTAACAAAAAATATTGATAAATCTTTAGAAAGTCTAGTGGATATTTTTAATTCTTTTGTCACTGTGGAAGTTGGAATTTGATAAAAAGTTTCTGGGGGAGAAAACCTTTATGGTGGAGGATTACGCTGGTCATTATGGAGGATATGTCTGAGAATATCCTGGGGAACTGGTTTAGTTATAGTAAATTTCTTCAACATGTGGATGTCATTAAAGTATTTAACTTCTCCATCATAAATGAAACTCAGTTTAGCTGGATACAGTTTCCTGGGTTGAAAGTTATTTTGTTTTAGGAGATTAAAAGTTGATGACTATTCTCTTCTAGCTTGAAAGATTTGGTCAGAGAGATCTGCAGTTATTCTAATATTCTTCCCCTTGTAGGTTATGGATTTCTTGTGTCTGGTTGCTTTCAGAATTTTCTGTTTCATATTAACTTTAGTGAACTTAATTATTATGTGCCTGGGGGATGTTTTATTTGGGTTGAGTTGTGCTGGGGTTCTGAAACTGTCTGCTATCTGAATTTCAGAATCTCTTGACATGTCTGGGAGGTTCTCTTTCATAATCTCATAAAGAAGAGACTCTGGGCCTTGTGATGCCACTTCATCGTTTCCAGGTATCCCTATGAGGCAAATATTGGTTTTCTTCAAGTTATCCCAGAGCTGTCTGAGAGAATGATCTGTTTTTGCCTTCCATTTCTCTACCTCTTTGTGGGTTTGGGAGCATTAGAAAGCTTTGTCTTCAATGTCAGAAATTCTTTCTTCTGCTTGCTCTATTCTGTCACTGAGGGATTCTACTGTGTTTCTCAGATCTAAGAGGGCTACAACTTCTGTCTCAATGACCAAATCTTTGGTCATTCGGTCTTTGGATTCATTGACTTCTTGAGACAATTTTTGAAATGCTCCCAGAATTTCTAATTCCAACTGTTCCTCTATTTTATGGATTTTGTTTGCAATCCAAATTCTGAATTCAATTTCTGACATCTCAGCCATCTGTTTATGCATAGGATCATCATTTGTGCCCGCCAAATTGTTTCTTGGGGGGGGGTATCTACTCTGATTGTTCATGTTTCCAGAGCTTTTCTGCTGATTTTGTCCCATGATTATTTTGCACCATTTGGCTGGGTGAGTAGATTAGTGTAAGTTGGGTGGGGGGGTTCTAGGAGTAGTAATTGACCAGTCCTTTGCCTGAAAGCTGTGACTTTCTGTGTCTGTACCTTTTCCCCTAGAGTTTTGCCAAGGACCTGGACAGTGCTACTGCCTGTGAAACTGGGCACCTTCTTGGTGTGGTGGGGTTAAGTGGCTCTGTCTTACTTTCAGCTGTTCTCTGTCTTACCCTAGAGCATCAGTTACTCTGTGTTGAAGTCTGAGCTGTGGACAAATACCAGCAGTTAGGTCACCATGCCCCCCACAGGCAACAATTGGAAAAGGAAAATCAAACCTTCCCAATACCACATACCCAGGGTACCACTTTGGAAAGTCCTTGGGTGATTGGCCCAGTCAATTGTCCTAGCCAGCACTGGCCTCAGATAAAAGAGTTGAAAAGTCTCTGGCAACTAGATAGCAGGAGTCTGCTGGCAGCTCTAGTATAACTCGCTCTGGTGCTCTGTGAGCTCAGGAGGGCCTCCCCAGCAAGTAAATTAGTTTGGGAAGGTTGATGCCTCCTTCCCATCTTGCCCCTCTGTTACATCCAGTCTCTGGAAATCCCACAGAGCTGTGATCCAGTTCCCTCCAATGAGCAGATGCTCCAAAGGTTTGCACCTGCCTAGGTTACAGGGGGGTCTGAGGCCCCTCAGCCAGCCCACCAGTCTCTGTCACTGTTTTGTAGGGGGAAGTGAGGCCTAATAACCTGGGTACTTGATAGGTGCTGGGGTTATTCACTCAGTTCCAGCCCTGTCCCTGATTGATGTTGCTGATAGAACAGAACAGAAGAAGTTTGCAGAATTTTGCCCCTGTGGATCAGACATTGGGCTGCAAATAGGTCTGACTCAGTCTGTGAGTTCTAGCCCTTTGTCTCAGCTTTCATCCCATAAGGGCCAGGTGCATCTGAAGCTAAGTAAGGCAGTCTCCACCCTGGGACTTGGCTTTTTCAGCACGTATTCTAATCCCTGACTGTGCCCCAGCTGGTGCACTGCCTCAGGCATACCCTTCACTCCCAGGGCCTGCACCTCTGCTGCTGGACTGCTTTGCCGGTGGTTGCCACGGGAGAAGCTGCCTGGCTTCCCCTGGCCACCCAGAGAGACTGGGAGTGTCCCCTCAAAATATCCCCAGGGGTGAAAACCCCACTGCTATTGTTCCCACCACTGTGGCTGCCGCTCTGTGCCTCAGGGGATTGCCTCTCCAGCTCGGCCTCCTCTTGCTCACTTTCCTCTCACCACTCCCGAGCTGGAAAATCAGCACAGATCAGCAACAGTCTTCACCCTATCAACAACCCTCAAGAAAATGTCCAAGAATCTGGACTACATGGGGGACAGTCCTCCAGACCTTGGGTGAGAGTGGAGGGGAGTTCTGGGAGTTTATACTTGCAGGTAGAGAATATATACAGTTTCATATAGTTTTATGCCTGGCAGGAGAGTGCCATGGCACCCTACTAGAGAAAGGAGGTCTGGTTTTTCTCCCCACTCCCGTGGGGTAGAGTGGGAGGATATCTGAACTCTGCTCGCTTGTTTGTATGGAGGTATGGAGTATACTGTGAGCCGTTCTCTTGGGGGAGGGGACTCCTGTCCATTTGGCGATGTGCTCTATACCTTTTGTTTGTATCCTTGGGGTCGCAGATCACCCCAGCAGGGTTGATGTGCATTCTTCGACCTTCTCTTTTGTCTCAGATCCAAACCATCAGCTTTCTTGCTAAATTTCTGTCCTTTAACTCTCCTTCTGAACAGGAACCTCTATGGAAAGCTGGCTACAGACCGCCATCTTGGCTCCTCCCCCACTTAATCACCTCTTAAATCTCCTACCTTTTATGCTGATGTGCTGGAGATTAAGTTTCTAGCATGTAAACTTTGGGGACACCTTCATACCATAGCCATGGCCATTCCTTTAATGATAGTAAGTATTAAAAAGACTTCAGAGGCAAAGACAGAAAGTTACATACTTTTAGAAGAACCTTCGCTCTATTAAGAGGACTCAGTTTTCTTAAGTGATCAAAAGCTAATAACACTTAGGAAATTATCTTGGAGAACACAGAATCTTTGTTTTCTATGCTAATTGTCTAAAAGGCAAAGAAAAATATTTCACTGTTTCCTATTGTTTAACACAGGGAAACAAATTCTACTTTTGCATCAGTGTACTTTTGATATTAATGTTCAAGTTAAAAAAATTATAAATAATTCCCTTCTAATAATAGCCATCCTGATAACACATAAAATTACTTTCCCAAGTTCATCTTCCACAAACCATCTGTAACTTTCTATTTAGTTTAGTTTTGTCTTTGTAGTTTTCATTAAATTACTGTAGTCTACTCTCACCCGAGCACATCTCTATTCCTGGAGTTCACACAGGTGTTACCCTAAGCCTAGAATGCCCTCCCTTTATTTCTTGGTTTCTCTTTTTGTTCTCCAAATTTCAGATAATGCCTTCCCCCTTATGGAAACTTTGCCATCACTGATAACTGTGTCTCCTCCACTGCATGTGGCAAGGACATGTCTGGCTTCCCTTTGGTCCCTAGCATATGGCACCATGCATGGAACAGCTGTGCAGTAAGTGTTTACTAACAAATCAAAGAAGTCTCTGGTCACACCCACTTTGGGGCACTCAGCTGAGTATTCACTATCTCCTGTGTTAGTTTCCTTTCTTCAGCCTGGTTCCCAGGGGTGCAGGGAGCATGTGTGGGGCTTTCCATAACCCTCTTACCCTATGCACAGAGCTGGGTACCTGGGTACCTGGAAACACACACTTTCACCCCTGCTTTTTTTCTTTCTTTTTCACAACTGATATTTAACCTATCTTTAGGCCCCAAGTAAAGTCTGCCAGGTTCCTCCTGATGAGAGCCTGCTGTCTTACACTCAACAGGAGATTCAGGAAATGAATTGTTTGCTCCTAATTCACTCATGAAGCAATGTGATAATTATGCTTCTCAACACAGCAATCTCTGTGTGTTTTGCACACTATATAAATACAAGGTAATGAGTACAGGTGGTCCTTAGAGCCACCTTGGCTGAACAGAAAGGGGGAAATTTCCTTGATAGTTTTAGCCCAAGGAATCAGTTAGCCAGAGTCCAGGAAGGGGCCTCTGATGTTTTCCAGTCATTCCTCTCTGTGGAATTATAAATTTGAGAAGTTTCGCTGGGTAGCAGCCTGGTCAGCTTTCTGAGGACACCTGTGCAGGATGCTGGCTGCACAGCCTCCGTCTCTAGATATGGAGGCTGTGCCTCCTTTTCCCTCCTCCTTTTCTTGTGTACAATTCTGCCTCCCATGGACTTCTACGCACCTGTCACAGAATGGTTGGTTTCCTTATGCATGTGACAGGTTTGGGGGTGCATGAAGTCAGCTCACAGTTCCTAAATGCACACAATGACAAGGAATATTACAGGGGGCCACTAGCAGGGCCCTTCTGGAGGGACAGACAGATCGTCCCTGCACAAGAGAAGTTACACGCAGGCAACCAGCTCTATTACTAGTCAGCAAGAAGAGAGCTGTTTAACAGAGGTCTGAGAGACATGTTGCCCTGTCCATGGCAAGCGGCATGCAGCCCTGCTCTGCACCTGAGCACATCAGGAATAAGTCATCATCACCTCTCGTGTCATAGACAGCCCCAGTGACGCCCATGCTATGGGGCTTCCTGCTGGCCTGGCCCACAGAGGAAGGTGCTGGGGCGTCTTTCCCCAGCCGTATTCCCGTTGGGTGGGGCAGTCCTCAGTCATCCGTCACCTCTCTCTCCCACAGCCCCTCCTGGCCTCACGGTGGGCAGTCCCAGGAGCCTTCACCCATCTGCATCTGACTGTGGATGTTGTAATTTTATTTAGTTTCTTTCAAAATCATCTCCTTTTTTTGCAGTTTTTGGCTGGGGCCGCATTTGAACCCACAGCCCCCCGGTATATGGGGCCGGCGCCCTCTCCTGGAGCCATAGGTGCAGCCCTTTTAAAAATTCTCTTTATCTAGAGTCTGCCTTTTGCAGGACATCATTCCAAAATTCCCTCCTGGACTTATAGAAGATGTGCATCATATTTCATTCTGAAATCAGATTTATCTCCAAAAGGCCACCATTGCCATCCTGAAATATATAACTGACATTTTAAGTGCTTCTTGGGTCCTAGGCCTGGTACTGGGCAACATAGCCCATTTAATCCTCACCACAACTCTGTGAAATAGGGCCCAGCCCAAGCCCACGAAGGGATGGGGAACCAGAAGTCCAGACATTTAAATCACTTGCCTCAGGTCACACAACTGGTGAGTGGCGCAGTTGGGACTGGGAACAGAGGGGGTTAGCTCCAGAGTTGGAAGCCTTCGATGTTACCTTCTGATGATTGGGGGTGGGAGAGAGGTTTCTCTGCTGTGTTCATTCTCAACATGAGGAACAGGTAAATTGTTCATCACAGATACTCAGTAAATATTTGTCAAATGAGAGAATGGAAAACTCCACAAGTGAACAGCTGATGTCTCCAAATCATGGTATATATTTGGATCAGAATCCCTGGGGAGGGGCCTGTTACAGCTCAGAGGGCTGAGCCCTGGCCCCAGAATTTCTGATCACATAGGTCAAGCATGAGAATTTGCAAGAGCTCAGGGGGCCCCATTTTGAGGGAGTTTGTAGTAAAATCCCATCACGCTTTCACAGCGGGAATGGGGGCAGTGGTAGGAAGGTAGGAGCTGGTGGCCAAGTGACACTGGTTGGCCCAGTCCAGGCAGAGGTCAGCCAGGACCTAGGTGCTTCTGTTCATTCAGTAGCCTGGACCAACCGCCACGGCTGGCCTGTCTGGGTCTCACAGTAGTCAAGTTGCAACTAGAGTGCCAAATGCAGGGTAGGGATTAACCTGTAACAGAAGCTTCCATTTATAAATCACCCACTGTAGGCTGAGCATGAAGACAGATGTGTGGGCACACATACATACACACACACACCTCTTCACTCTCATTAGAATGGTGTATATGTGGCCGTCAACATCCTTGGGTTCTTTGCCATTGTGTAATAAAAAAAATCACAGGGTTTAGAGGAAATAGGGTTAAAGACAAACCATTCAAAATTTAGTGACCAGAAGGCTGAAAAAACCCAATAAAAATTAGTAAAAGCACCAGCACCCGGCAACACCAGCAGTCTACTCTGCCACCTTAGCCCCTGAGGTGTGTACCTGCTCCTCTGAGATTAGGTTATGGAGGAAGTTTCTTACCCGAATTAAAAATGTGATCCAGGTGGTAGCTCTGTCATTAATCCATTGTGTGGATTATCTCCATACACAGCTATGCCACACAGCTTAACCTCCAGAGAGAAGGTAGCACCTCCAGGAGGCTCTAAGCCAGCTGCGCTACAGCAGAGACAGGCACTCCGTGAGCTGTCAGCTCTTATCTCCAGGCCATGGTGGATTGCTATGGCCTTCTCTCTAATTGTGAGAAAGCTGGCCGCTGACCCTGATCCCTTCAAAGCACTCACATGCTATACACAAACCTCATGAACCGCACACAGCAGTTGCTCAATAAGCATTTTATGAATGGACTCATACTTAAGTCAATAGTAATAAAACCAGACAAACATAGAAGTCATCCCTTTAGCTGTATTTTCTGTAATAGGTTGGGAGGTGGGTACGGAGGGAGGATAGCAACAATTTTGACACTTTGGTTTGCAACAGGTTTTCCTGGGATGTCTGGAAACCACCTCGGTGTATATGGAGGTTTGCCAAGGCAGCCACACTTGGGCAAGGGGAGCTGGGACCGAGGGGGCTTCCTGGGACACAGCCAGACTACACAGTTCACGGAATGTGTGTTGTCTCGGGACTCTCGTGTGCACCCGTTTTGCAGAGGGACCTTGGGTGGGTCTGGAGCCCCGGTCCTGGAAGACACAATCACTTGATAGGGAGCAATTGGACAGCTAAGACCACCACTTGCAAACCCGAGGAGGGGAGCAGACTTCCAGGGCAGTGGAGGCCTGTGCATGGAGAGTTGACCCAGGGACCCAGCTCACAGTCTCACCCTCGTTGGTGTGCCGTCTGGGCTTGCTCCATGTTTCATGTGCAATTGACTTTTCAGTGCAAGTCTAAGGGCCTCAGGATGAAAACTCCCCTTGCCTGAGCAGCGCTCTATTTGCAGTGGTCCCATGATGTGAAGGCAATGAGGGGTGTGAGCTTCAGAGCCAGCAGGATCCCGGCTCTGGAGACACATCCTTGCTGCAGCTCCAGAAGCCTCAGATTTACTAGGTGTCAAATAAGAATTGCCACTGATTCCACGGAGTTTTTTGTGAGTCTTAAATGAGTTAGGAATTCCAGAATGGGACTGCATACCTGTTCAAGCACTGGGGGAGGAAGAAGCGGGGAACAACATCAGGCTTCCAGAAGCTTCTACATGGGGTGAAACGACACCCTTTAAAAGCAGAAAATAATTGTGTCCATAATTCAATATGCTAATGCAGTCAAGGGCACAGAGCACCGTACGGATCAGTTTATGTCCTCCACAGAACCATCATTCGGAAGTTACTTGTGAAGGGAGAGCAGAGTGAATATTTGGGCAACTTTTTCTCAACTTCTAATTGTAAAAACGATTAGCCAAATAGAGAAATGTTTCTTTCAAAGCTTCAGCATCTTCCCCATTCTCATCTGTATGCTAAATGTAGATTCAAAAGGAAAATGATGATGCTTTTAAGGTAGGCATTTGTCTCCATCGACGAATGTTCTTCACCTTCCCTCTCCCAACTCCTCTTCAGAGACAGCCAGAGCCTGAGAGGGGATGGCAGGAAGCTCTCACACCCGGCACCCTGCAAATAGCCCTTCCAGAGAACCAGAGAACCGGCTCCAGCAGCAGGAAGAAACCTGTACGTGGAGTTTTTAGCAAGGCCTGGTGGGATGACTAAGGCGGGAAGGGGGCCAATCAGCAGAGCTGGCAGATGTCTCTTCAGAATGGAGGGTGGCCAGTGAAGCATTGCCTCAAGTACTTGCCTGTCAGCCTCCCGGAGGCGGACATTTTTAGCTCTTCAATAAATTGTCCCTTTGTGGCAGGAGCAGCTAAGCAGCCTGACGTCATCAGCAGGAGCCTTATTTGATTTAATGGGGAGCAGTTCAAGCTGAGCCATGCACACGCGGCTCCCGGATGTGGCATTGCATCTGCTGAGCTCAGCCCACACACCTGTGCCTCTAGGTAATGCCAAGTGTGCCTGTCCCAGGCAGAGGCTGACAAGCAGCAGGGCTGGGTTGCTCTCAATTGTTCTGTTATCGCCTTCCACTGGTGTCTCCTTCCCATTATTTTCCATGCGTTTGCAAATGTCTCCAGGCTGAGTTGCTGAGGGTGTTGACCTCCAGCGTGCACGCCTCACAGCATTTTCTGAATGTTATCATTTTTGAGGTGTACCTCCTCCCAACACATGGTTGGAGATGAATGGATACTCCATATTCAGTGATTGTAGGTGATGTTGCATTTACTCTCTGACATGAATTTCGTGATTGTAAATGTCACAGATGCACACTGTTTTTAAATACGTTCATGACTTCAGAGTCAATGGGAATTTGCATTTCAAGAGCTTGTTATTTCTCTTCCCAGTTGGGAGGAAAAATAATCCATGCAGACATAAGAACATTTGCTAGGTTTATTTTGTGCCTGACATCAGTAACATTGGATTTGAACTCGTCTCTATCATCTACCACTTCTTGTTGGGGAAAGGGGTATAATCTGGTAAAGGAACTTAGTTTTAAATTCTAGTCTCTCCATTTCACCTGAGTGCACTAATGGCCCCTATTATGAAAAATTTGATGGTGCTGATAATCAACAATATGTGAACATTGTGCATCAAATATCTTGGTTCTAAATGAGTCTAGCTTTTATAAACCAACATGCCAACTCTTTTCCCAGCTACACCGTGAGGGGTTAATTGGAGTTATTTAAAATAGTATGGTATCATCTCAGTATAGAGTTAGATTAAGAGAAAAGGGTCCTCAACCCAGCTGGAATGGAATGGAAAGCACTGGAGTCAGAAGAATTGGACTTCAATCCCAGCTCTGTCACTCTTTGTTAGTGAATCCTGCCTAAGACCATGAATCTCCCAGAGCCTCACTGTCCTCATCTGTAAAATGGGTACTATGATTGTTACCTCATTTGGTATCATCTGGATTAAAGGAGCAATGATACATGTGAAATAGCTGAACTCAGAGAGGACGTTCCGTAAACAGGTGCTAAGTTTGAATAGAGGAAAGCTCATCATAGAGGTTGATGCCAACTCTAAATCGTAGAGAGCTGCATAGGGAGATGGAGAGGAAAAGAAGGAGGGTGGGGGTGGCGGGAGCGGCAGAAGCAAAAAGAGAAGGAGAAAAAAAGAGAAAGAAAGGGGAGGGAGAGAGGGGGAGAGAAAGAGATTGGGAGGGGAAAGGAAGGGAGGGAGAGAGAGGCTTGATTCATCCCCCAAAAAATCCCTCTTGGGATATTTTCTTCAAAAGAAATAAGACCTTAATATGCATGTATTATACTATTTAATGCTCAAAACAACCCTACTTAAAGAAGCATACAATTAAATGTGTTTTACATACATTTTTAACCTCCTTTCTGGATTAGAAATTAGTGATACTACCTTTTAGGTCACAATTAAAAGTTAAGGTTGAAGTATTTGCTCCATGGATTCTACCACACATTGTCACCTAGGACCACATAGTATTCCTATTAAATTTACCTTGGAATTGCTCAAGACACTTCTGTAACTTAAAAATAATAGTCCTTCTTATTTGAATTGTGTTACTTTATATTTATCAAACTTGTTTCTGTACAAAATTTTATATAACTCTGGACAAAACCCTGTGAGGTAGATATTAGTCCATTTGCAAATGATAATCATGAGAACCATAGTGGTTAAAGGACTTGTTTAAGGTTACCAAATTCTGATTTGAACCACTTATCTGATTTACTTTGTGTCCTTCCCCTGCAAAATACCCCAAATTTAAGATTGTCAAAAAACAACCCAGGGATCCTATGGTTCGTAAAATTGGAAAGGTAATAATAGGAAGGACTATTTTTGATTCATGTTATCTGGATCTCTTCTAGGAAGACTGGAAGGCTGGAGTGGTTTGACATCTGCAAGCTAAGAGTTATCTGAGGGGTCCTCACTCACTTGTCTCATGGTAGAAGATGGCTATTGGCTAGAACTTTAGCAAGGGCTGTTGGTTGTCGTGCATCCATGTGGATACTTGAGCTTCCTTACAATATGGTGGCTGGATTCCAAGAGCACTTGTCCCTAAAGGAGCTAGGCAGAAGCTTCATTACCTTGATGATCTAGCCTTAGAAGTTATATAGCATCACTTCCACCATAGTCATCAACTTGCCCACATTCAGCGGGAGGGAAAAAAGACCTTACCTCTCTGTGGGAAGAAGGTCAAAGTCAAGCTAGAAGAAGTGCAGATGGAATGAAGGATATTACTGTGGCTGTGTTTGTGAAATATAACCTGTTCACCCCACTATAAGAGGCAGACCTGCCTTGTTGATCTCAGGGGACTGCTTTGGGAGGGCTTTTCTGGGAGAGAAAGTTCCGCCAGTTTCTTTGAAGCCTCTCCCATAGCTTCTATTCTCAGATGAAGGACTGTTTGGAGAGGCAAGAGACCCTTACTCAGTTTAACAGGGCATGATTTTTCTTATGTGGTAGCTTTACGAATGAAGAAAAAATGGTAATTTCAGTAGGCAACAGGAAATCCTGGTTTCTAAAATATCTTATTCTTGCCTAATTCATAAAATATTTGAGGTCGTTTTCCAAATAGCATGTATACACACACAACATATCCTAAAACCACAAACAATCAAAAACCAAACATAGAGGTAGAAAGTAAAAAACAATAATTCACATTGAAATCACATTTACTATCTTAAAATTGTATTGACAGTGATTGAATGTCAGGTTAAGCCCCAAGCTTCCTTGAGGATAGGGCAAAGTGGGCCAGGAAATATTCATGAAATTGGGGATGGGGCAGGTCTTAAATGCTTCTCCATTACTCATTATCTCTCCAAGCATGAAAGGCATCAGAAATACCCCTTGCTTCTAGCAGTCTGAGAATGCTTCTCACTTTTTTTTTTTAAATGGTAATGGCTTGTGTTAGTAACATTTCAGAAGATAAAATTAAATTGGAAATGCACAGTTTGCCATTGTGGTCTGTGGTTGAAGCCTCCATGTGAGAGAGAATATTCCCCACTGTTTCACAGCTCCCCTAAACTCACAAAATCCATGCTAAGACACCTGTGCAGAGAGTCTTCTCACCTCCTGCCTTCCAAGAACAAGTGAAAAATCGACGGAAAAATTAAGATGTAAAATATTTGACTTCTCAAATGCAAAAGGGAAAAAACAAAAGAACCTTCTCTTCCTCTTTCTCTCTTAAGAAGGTGATTCCTTTGAGCTGACTTCTTTGTCTCACACTGAGCCCACAAATGTGTGTTAATTATCCCACTTTTTATTCTTTACAGCATCTAAATTCTCTTCATTATTTGACTGAATCCATTTCAGCAATTGCACAAAAGTGATGCATTCAGAGTCTGAAAAAATTAGCTGTGAAATGAACATCTCCTATATATTGGTTGTTGCTTTTGGGGGGAGGGGCAGCTATTTATTTATTATTAGTAGTTTTTTTTTTGTTTGTTTGTCTGTTTGTTTGAGACACAGAGGTCTGCAAGCTCCCATCTGAGGCCTGAATTTAGAGAGGACCTGGGGGATGGAGATCATTGGCAGGTGTGTTAACATAGGTGTCAGCCTCCAGGTTCTGTGCTTCTGGTCATTACTGGTTGTTACTCCAGGCTGCTCCCCAGGGTCACTGGGCTACAGTGTGGAAAGCACAGAGCACAGGTTTGGGTGCAGAGTAACATGCTCTGAATATTAACAGCCATTATTTCCATATGACCTCTCTGCTTATACCGCTTCATCACCACCTGGACTCTACCTGTCTAAGGTGATCCTTGGAGTCCTCCTTCCAGCCCCACTGAACCTCTTTCAGATTCTAGAAGGTTCTGAATTTTCTGCCCTATAAGAGAAATAGATCATGCTGTCTTCATCTGTCTGGACTTTTCTTCCTCTCTCTGGTCTCCTCCCTGACTGACTGTCCCCATCCTCTGCTCTCAGCTCTGGTGACCTCTGGTGAAGGCTTCCAGGTCTCAGGTCTGAGTCAGGTGTCCACCCAGAGGCTGCCATGGGGCCTTGTCAGAAGATTCTGTGGTTCCTGTGCGCTGTGTGCTGGGGGTAGAGAGTGCTATTGCTGGTGATCGCCAGGGACTGGGCCCTAAGACTGACTTTGGAATCTTGATGAGTAGAAGCCAGAAAACCTGAGAACCTGCCATTTCAACGTCATGAGCACACTTCTGCTTCTCAGGGGTGGAGAAGTAAATTTCTTGGGTATAGACGGCTCTTTTGTTCTGAAGAAAAATCTCTTGAGAGGCCCTTTAGTTATATAAACATAACATTATATGAATGTAAAACCCTCTTCCCATTGTTTTTCAGAGAAATCTGAAGGTGCCATTAGCTTGAATGCAGATGTTTTTTGGAAAACTTTTCTACTTAGATTTGTAAGTTGCAGGCTACTGTTGAGCCACTCTAATGTGCACTTTTCTCACCTCACAAGATGTTTCATGGCTCTGTTTGAGTATAGGATGGGCTGACAATTGCTTGATCTAGGGGAGGTGAATGTTCTTACTTTTTAAGCCAACAGGCAGGTATTTTCTCCATCTATTACAAGAGAAGAGGCCAGAAAAAGTGGGCTAGACCATTAAAGCACTAAACGTAATTTTATTTAGCACTGTTACACATAGGATGCCTGGAACAGCTGTCTTAGCATGTCACAAATTTCTATAAAATTGTGGCTTATAAAAAACAGATATTTAGTTCTCAAATTCTAGAGGCTGGGGAAGTCCAAGGTCGAGGCAGATTTGCTATCTGGCTCAAGGTGTTCTGGCTCATGGATGGTGCCTTCTTGCTGGGTCCTCTCATGGTGGAAGGCTTATCGAAGTAAGTGTACTAATCCCTATTCATGAGGTTCATCCCCATGGCCTAAGAAGCTTCCAAAGGCCCCATCTCCTGATACCATCACCTTTCAACTTATGAATTTGGTGAAACACGAACATTCAGGCTATTGCACCAGGGAGTTGGCTAATTACCACCTGGCCCAAATCCTAGCCTCGTTCTATAAATAAAGATTTATTGGTACACAGCCACATTTGTCTGTTTACCTTTTGTCTATGGCAGCTTTCAAGCTAAAACGGAACACTTGAATAGTTGCGACAGCGGCCCTGTGGTCCACAAAGTGTATTTACTATATGGCCCACAAAAATATTTACTATATGTCTTTTTCCAAAGGAAGTTTGCCATTTGGAAAGGGCCATATAGGCTCTGATGTGACTCTCTCATTGGGAGTTATGGTCCGTGGGTGGGTTCAGGGTCACTCCAGAGGGAGAAGAAATTCTCACGACCAGCTGACCTGACAAGAGGACTTGCCTGAGTCGGAAATGAGAAAGACAGGCTGTAGGGAGAGAAAGGAGGCAAAAAACTTCCTGCTCTCTGCTGCTGGACTCTCTGCCTCTGTGTGATGGTGCCCAGGGAGGATGGAGGTGCCCCTTGTTAGTGGCCCTTTGGTGCCACTGCTTTCCCTCTTGCACCTGTGTGTCCTCCACAGAGATGGCTTACAGCAACGGGGGTGAATGTTACTGTTTCTTTGAAAGAAGAGTTTCTCCAGTTCCACCCACACCATGTAACAAAAACACCTGTACTCTCCTAAAGCAGTAGAACTGCTGCAGCTGACCACTTCCCTACACTGACCCTCTCCTGAAGCTGACCCTCTCCTGAAGCTGACCTAGTTTTCATGGACCGGACGTGCATGTATCAGCGTGATCACATGCGTATCAACACAGTAGGCCTAGTCGCTTACGTTAACATCCTCTGTATGTTGACCAGTTTGTTAGTCCCTTGGATGGTCAACCTACAGAGGTTCTACTATATAATGAAATAAAAAAAAAAAAAGGAGAGAGAGAGAAATGTTTCTTTCCACTTACGGTAAGAGCAGAAAGCAGCAACTGTGCCACCCAGGACTGCAAACCTTCGCCACTTCCTGGGTAACTATAACCTATCCTCTTCCCTTCCCCCACCCAAATCACCCCAATTCTCACTGCTCTCTGCACCCAACAGTAGGGTGGGAGGGCTGCCTCCTCCGTCACTGGACCCCCAAGCACAAGTGCTGAGTGACACCAGGAACCACCTTGTGCCAAGACCATTTACACGAGCACCTGGCTCATTGGCCTGTCGTGGCATCGGTGTTCAATAAGCCGTAGTGATTATTATTTATTTCAAATTCACTCTGCTCCCTCACACATAGGAACACAACATGTGGAACAACTTTAGATCATTCTTGGTGAAACTCAAGTCTCATCCCAGCCTTTCAAGGGCCACCTGAGAGAGCAAACCTAACCATCCTCTTCTTAACTTGAAAAAGTCACCTTAAGAGCTCGATTGTGTAAGAGCTCCTGATGGAGAAATCTTTTATGATTGTACTTTATGCTGACAACAGCTCTAAATTAGAGGGTGCAGCTGAATGGAATGAGCTTAATTCTCCATACAAATGTAGGCTCTTAGAAAGAAATCACTTTTTTCAGGTCTAAAATCTATTTTATCTCCCCTAATTAGAAGAATATGTAAAGCAAGAAGGGGGAATAGCGTTCAATTTGCCATAAAAAGCAAACCTGGTAGTTTATAAGATCACACATCCCAAACAAGCTCTGGCCCATTAGAGAGGATCATACATAATTCAGGACCCACTTGTTACTGCGTGGATCATGCAAATTCTAGCAAATTGCATTGGGAAAAAATGAAGTTCATCTTCCATCTTTAAATAGACTATTAGAAAAAGGGGAAGATATACAAGCCATAAGAAGCAGAAGTAGCTTCAGTGTGAATGTGTGATAGAAAGACCATAAATGAAAGGGTGAAAACCCCCGGGCTCTGAGCCCTGCATTAAGAGAGAATCCAACAGGCCACACCTTGCTTACATTCCTGTCCGCTTTGTGAAGACGTCTGCTCCCGTCAGTAGCTGGGATCCGTCTGTTCTTGGCGCTTTTTGTTTCTGAGATCATCTGAATGTTGATTGGCCTTCTAGAGGGCTCTCCTCTTAGGCTATAGGGGTGTGCGTGTCGGGGGAAGCAAGACACAGGCTTAGTTCACTTGGGCTGGTGTAACAAAAATCCCACAGACTGGGTGGCTTATAAACCATAGAAATTTACTTCTCACAGCTCTGCAGAGTGGAATTCTGATCGGGTGGATGCATGGTTAGCGCTGGTGGAGGCCTTCTTGTAGGATGTAGACTGCTGAGTTCTCATTGTTTCCCCCTGTGCCACAAAGGAGGTAAGAGAGCTCTCTGGGGCCTCTTCATCAGGACACTGATCCTGTCCTGAGGTTCCAGCCTCAGCACCCGATCACCTCCTGAAGGCTTCTTTTCCAAAGGTGTCCATAAAGTTCATGTGCAATTTAAACCATTAAATTATCACTGTGGGGGTTAGGATTTCACTGTGCGAATTAGGAGAAGGGACACAAACTTTCAATTCATCACACACACACAAGTGTTCAGATGTTCACAGAGGTGCGTGGCAAACTGCGCAGTAAACAGTGGGTGTGGAGAGGGATTTTCTGGAGAGCCTGAAGGCTGGCCCCTATAAATTCATCCTCTACATTCTTAAAAAGTGATCACTCAGATGAGAAGATTTTTTTTCCCCTCCAAAAGGAAAATAATTATTGTTTCATTCCCTGTTGAGAAAGTAATTAATACTTGTTTTTAAAATTTAGTGCCTTTGGATTTAAAAATATATACATACATTAACTCTCTTGAAAAATAGGATCATACTAGCCAGTTTTGCAACCTGCTGAGTGCACACCTGAGTGTCCCGCCCTGTCTATCTGTCAGTAGCTCCCCACGGCCTGAGAAGTCAAAGAACTGCTCATTATAGCATCGGCCACCTTTCCCAATTTATTTCTCAAAGCTGCTGGACATATGTGCTGTGGTCCAGCCAAATGATTAGATTGTAGGCTTTCTTAGACAAGCCACCCAGCTTCTCAACTTGACACATTTGTTGATGCTGTTGTTTTTTCTTAATAGTCTCCTTCTAACTCTGAATATTCAGATGTATCCTGTCTCTGAAGACAGTCTCTCCGCCACCTGCAGCATTAGGCCTGTTCTAATCCGCCCCAGGCCCCGCCTCCACTGTTGTCATCCCAAGCTCTGTCTCTTTCCCTCCCTTGGAATCCTCCTCCAGTGAATGATGATGAGTTGATGGACCAATGAGGTTCTGCCTCTTGTGGTTCCTCTGCCAGTCTGCAATCTTCCCCAGGGCAGGATATGTTTCTTGTTTTTATCTTTAAACCCATTAGCACCAGCACAAAGACTTGTGTGTACGGAAGGTCTCAACAACTGTTGAACATTGACGGAGGCATTTAAATATAGCTCAATTTCAAAACAGAGGGTGCATTATATTTCTTCAGAAAAGGTGGTTGATTTTTTTTGATAACTTCTGTTGTTACTCCTTGTTGTGAATGTGCTGCATGCTTTCTGGTTCTAGCTGGTTTAGAAAGTATAGCAAACTAGAAAGAAGGATTTAAAAGTAATTTGTAAATTCACTACCCAGAGGCATCATGGCTACAAGTTAGATAATTTTTCCCAGTGGTTTTTTTTTTTGTATGTGTGTGTGTATAATTTTCTATCTTCCTTTAAAAAAATTATCAAAAGGAAACTCCAATTATTAAAAGTTCTATGGAGTTGCTCACTTTATTTTTTAAATTAGGCTTTCTTTTGTAAAATAGTTTTGAGTTCACAGAAAAACTAGAAGAAACTAGACAGTTGTCAAAATAGGACATGATCATGTCTAGTTAGGGGAAATCAGCGGGTGTGCCACGGGGGAGACCGAAATTGACCAAAAAGATGGACGTGGAACCAGGAAAGTCATCCAGAATGCGCCAAGGCACAGAGGCAGGAGGCTGTGGGGAATATGGGGCCAGGATGCTCACTTGTACAGGAGCCAAAAGGCCTAAAAGAGCATGAGAAATAGAGTTGGAAAAGCCACTAGGGTCACTTTGAAGAGGGCTTTGAAAGCCACACTGAGGCCAAGCTTGGCAGAGCAACTGGAGCTGTCCAGGAAGTTAAGTTCTGGTGAGGCAGGACCTGCCTCAAAGAGTTGCTGTAAAGAGGACATGAGACAGGCTTGGCCAAGGTGCTCTATTGACTGTGAAGGGCTCTGCAGGGGCTCCTTTCTTATTTTCTGATGCTTTGTGCCTGCTCTTCACCATCTGTGCCATATATTGAGCAAAGGGTAAATGTTCGTGTATACCAATGAACATACCACAGACAAAGATTGACAACCCAAAACCAATGTCTCACCCTAAAAGTCCATCAACTGATAAATGAACAAGGTATGGTATGTCCATATGCTGAAATATTATCCAGCCATTAAATGAATGAAATATTGCCCCAGGGTCGAACATGGACCAACCTTGAAAAACATGATGCTACATAGAAGCCAAACACAAAAGTCACTTAGTCTTTGCATAGTGATTGCATTCGTAGGAAAGGTCCAGAACAGGCAAATCCACGCAGGTGGAGGGCAGACAGGTGGCCAGCAGGGGCTGGGGAGAGAAAGAATAGGTGGGGACTGCTTGCCCACGGGATGTGCGGTTTCCTTTTGGGGTGTTGGAAATATCCTGGAACTACATGGTGGAGATGGTTGCACAATGCTAGGAATGTACAAAACGTTGCTACTGGCAAACTTCAAGTTATATGTGTTTTACCACCCACGTAAAAAGCACTGTTTGAGCAGTTCCTGTATGAGGTGCTGCAAGGCCTGGCACACCCCAGTGCTCAGGGCAGCCATCAATGCCTGAGGTAACTGCGTTCAAAAACTGCTGAGATTATGGGAAAACTCAGGAGAGCTCCGAGATTACTCAACTCACTGGCCGGAATTGAGCCGGGCTCTGGAAATGTCAAGGTCACCTACAAGATCATGGGCAGGAAAGGTATTTTAGAGAAGCTTGGGAGGGGACCAAGGGGAGGATTTGAATGGACCCCGAGTGGGTCAGGCTGCTGGGGCACAAGCAGGGGAGGGGATGCGAGGGGCCCTCCTAGCGGGCAGGCACTGGGCAGGACTGCTGGCACACGGTGGGGGGCCCTGATCGTGGGACTCCGTTGCGTCCACTCCTTGCCAGGGCTGTCCTGAGCCCCGTTCTCTGGGGTAATGTGACCTGGACAGTGAAAGGCACAGCATAGTGATCTTGGAGTTCGCTCCTACGGCTCCCTTGAGCTACTCCAGCCGTCAGCTCCAAGAGAGAAGCTTGGCAGTGGAGTGATCAATAAACCGTAGAAGGCCATGTGCAACGGGGGAGTTTAAAGGAGGTAATTAAACAAACTTCTCATGCAAGCACCCTTACGGGGATTAATTGAGATTTAAATAATTAGGTCTCACTGGGTAGGTTAGAAAAGAAACACAAATGAAGAAGAGTGTTGCTGACGGTACCGGGCCTGACTCACTGCAGCCCAAGGAGAGGCCGTGTGTGCACCAGCTGTGCAGATGGGCAGAGAGGAGGTGAGGCTGGCCCACGGGCCCTGGGCACTGGCTGTGTGTGCACAGCTGTGCAGATGGGCAGGGAGGAGGTCAGGCTGGCCCATGGGCCCTGTGCACCGCTCCTATGTCCTGAGAACCAGATCCCCTCCTTTCCCACTACCTCCACAGCCCCTTCCATTCTATCCTCTGTCTGACTCCAGCCACACCCTGGTGCTGACACTTTGCCCTGGGATTCCTGCACCTGTCTCCTGGCCGTCCCTGGTTTTGCTTTCAGCCTCACCAGAACTTAACTTCCTGGACAGCCCCAGTTGCTCCGCCAAGCTTAGCCTCAGTGTGGCCTTCAAAGCCCTCTTCAAAGTGACCCTAGTGGTTTTTCCAACTCTATTTTCATGCTCCTTTAGGCCTTTGGCTCCTGCACAGGTGAGCGTCCTGGCCCCATATTCCCCACAGTCTCCTGCCTCTGTGCCTTGGCACATTCTGGATGGTTTCCCTTTTCCACGTCCATCTTTTTGCTCAATTTCGTCTCCTCTGTGGCACACCCGCTCATCTCCCCTAACTAGACACGACCGTGATCTGTTTTGTTGTACAACTGTGCAGGAAAGTATCTCATCTTTTCTTAGGAGCCCAGTCTCTTGAATGAGGAAATGTGTCTGATCAGCTCCCAGCGTGCGAGTATCCTGTGGTTGCTGAGCTAAGGGAAAGGAAGGGCTCAAACCTCTATCATGGAACAGTGGGGCTGGGGTAGTTCCTGTTGTCGACAGCTTTAATATCTATTGTAAAAGTAAGGGGAGCCCACATTGAACAGGATAATTAAAGATTATTAGGTTCAGGTCAGGTTTTGACCAAATAAGTGGAGAAAAACTCAGTTTGCTGAGCTTTTTTGATTTTGGAATTAAGGATAAGGGACTGTGGACTTGTATTCCCTTAGGAATCTCTTTAGGTTTTCTCCAGAGATGCTGTCAGAGAGAACAAAGAGCTCATTTATGCACTTTCCCAGGCAGGCTGGGGAAGAGTTCAAACCTGGCTTACATCAAAGAGATGTGTTTATAAGTAGTGAGGGTTTAGCTGAATGGGGAATCGCAGTTGTCAATGTGTGTATGAAGCCTAGTGGCCCCAGAAAAAACTTCATGGAGTCAGAGAACATTGCTCACATGCCTGCCTGGTGTGGGGCTGGGGGGGTCGGTCAGGTGTCAAGGCCAAGGGTGCAGTCCCAGCACGTGACTTGAGTGCCATCTTAGGGGGCCCACATCTTCAAGCTTTTCAGGCCTTCTCTGGGCCTCTGGTTCCCCTTTCAACAGCACATTTACGATCACCTTTGTCTGATAATCCAGTCATTATACTTTAAAGAGCAAGCAGTATGGAAAGGTTAGATGAAAGGGTAGGGATGGGTGATTAAAAGAAAAAATACAAGTCCCTGGATGAGACAGTAGAGATGTCAATTTAGGTCTTAAAAGAAGAACAGCCTTAATATCAAGGAATTCTTGCTGGGCCCTGGTAACCTAGATACCACCTCTCAAAGAAAATATAGATCCGTTTTTTAGCTGGGCCTCAGTAGCTTTCAAATCACAGCTTCTTGGATTTATTACAGGTCATTAACTACTGTGCTGCGACACAGGGAAGAAGTGAGAAGATTAAAATAACAGCCAGGGCCATTGGAAAAGAATTTGGCTGGTTTTTGTTGCTGGGAGTGTGCTGTTAAATCATTATCACCTGTTAATTCTTAGTGTAGCTTTGGGGTAGAAAATTATTATACAAGTGGCAGGGATTTTTGCAATTAATTCTGTAGAGTCAGTCAGATTTTAAGCAGCTAAGAGTTTGAGGTGCATTTTTTAGGGAAATTATAACTTGGGTGGGGCAGCCCTGATTCAGGACCTGGTGTATAATTTATAGTCCACTGAAAAATGAAAATAAAGCCCACCCCTGTGCAAAAATTCATACAGTTTCAAGATGGTGCAACTGAAGAGCATTAAAACAAGTGTTGGACCCTCTGAAGTTGGGGCCCTGGCTGACTGCAGGGGCCGCACCTGTGAAGCTGCCCCAGGGCAGTCTGAGAGTTTGCAGCGGTTCTGCATTAGGGTCACGGCATTAGGAAAGTTGAGAACCACTGCTTTAGAGGGAGCAGGGAGTGGTGGAAAAATCAAGGAGCTGTGTTCTGAGCGAGACGAACCTGTGAGCAATTCTCGGTTTTGTTTGTTACTGCTTATTTGACTCTGGGCTAAAGAAAAGGGAGCTTCTATTTCCTTCTCTGTGAAGTGAGCTAGAAATACCAGTCCTACAGTGATATGGTAAAGATGAAGTGAAATAAAGCTTGGAGAGTGCCAATCAGAACTCAATAAAGCTTAGTTCTCTGTAGCAGGGGCGCGGTGCCACGGCCTCTCGCCTGCCTCTCTTTGGTGCCTACCAGCTTACCTCCAAATGCCAGGACCTGCACTGCTGCCACGGAGACTCAATCACCACCACCGCCTGTGGTCACCTGTCCCCAACTCCCTCGCCGCTCTGAGCTCTGCGTCTTACCTGGGCTCCCAGGGTTTCCTCAGTAGGCTCTCTCCAAGGTAACTGGCCGATCACACTGTCCTCACTGGCCACCTGCCCTTCCCTTGCCCCTTCCCTGGCTCCCTTCAGCTGGTCTCAGCGTCTGCTCCTGGGGAGCACAATGGATGGAGGCCCTGTTTCTTCTCTTTTCCTTAGTGAAATGGGGGGGGGGTTTGACATGCTAGAAAGCAGGCATAGGTGTGTTGGCCCCACGGGCCCTGCAGTGGAGTGGGTGTTGGAAGGGACACAGGAAATATCTGATTGGATTGAGTCTAACGTGAAAAGCCAAAGGGGAAGCTGAGAGGCAGGGGCTGTTCCCACCGCCACAATGTTGAGGGCCCAGGTGCGCTGGCTGTGCTTCCTGTAAACAAATTTACTGACAATTAAATTAGTGTGGTTAGGATAACGTCCATGAAGTTTGAAGTACTGTGAGTATTACTCTGGTTTGTCCCTTCCTCCCATCATTGACAGAGGACCTAGGTTTCAGTTAGAGATGAGTGAAAATGAAGATGTGATTTTTTTTTTTTTTTTTTTTTACCCTCATTCATTTTCTTGAAATGCCTGAATTCTATACTGGGACCCTGGTTAAACATGTCTGACTGTCCTGGCATCCCCTTTGTCCACTTTTGCCAACCATGATGAGATTATAACTTTTCCTTCTCCTGCTGCAGAACTGCCGCTGATCTGAGTTTGTTGCAGGACTGTCTCCACAACTGTCACCTGAGGACACCAGAATTGTTCTCGGCCATGGCAACAGTGCTTGGCTTTTGCCTTTAGTTACACAAGGGAGTTAAGCATTTTGGCTAAAGTGTACCAAGGGATGAAATATGTATCATTTTTGTTCTTTAGGAGGTCAAACCAGGCCACTATTCCAGAATGTAATTCCATTAAAAACTAAGATTGCCCATGATGAAAACCCAACTTTCACACTGGTGAGCATATGGGCTGTCTTGAAATTGACAAATAATCATGTCCCATCCCCATGTGGCTTTATTTCAAGACAGAAGATGAATTAGATATGGAGCAAAATGATTGGCTGTGTGAAACATAGATGTTCTTGAAGCCAGAAAAGAATACACGAGGTGGAGAAAAGCTACAGACAGATCCACAAAGAGTGACAAAAGCCATCTACTGGGGAAAAGGTCGGAGGCAGAAGGGGATGCTCAGTCCCAGAGGCAGAATCAATCTCCAGGGGTGCTGGACTTGGGCAGAGGAAGGAGGCTGCTGGGACCAGCTGTGCTCTTGCCCACACGTTTATTGTACTTTTTGCATGCATTCCTGCTGACTCTCCACTCTCCCCTTCCTGGGGCTCACACCATCCTTTTTCAGGTATGGCATTCTCCCCAGAAGAACTCCAGGGGAGAAGGCACCGTGGTCTCTGCCCTTGAAGAGGATGATGGAAAGGAAATGATTCAGTTTCAAATCCTTTACTTCATGTCTGGGGACTTAAAATGAGCCATTAACCTGGCTGAGTCTCACTTTCCTCACCAGAAAAAATGAGAATAAAGCAAACATCTATTTTAGAGAGTCATCTGAGGATTAACCTGTGTGTTCTTACGCCTCTGCCATCCCTGGCGTGGAAGGGACACAGGTTTTGGAGTGGGACGGGCATGGCATGCCTCCTAATCTCCCTGAACATTAGTTTCCTTGGCTGGAAAGTGGGATAACAATATCCACACTGCAGGTTTGTTGTGGGGATTAAATGTGATGGAGAATGTTTACCAGCCAATGCTCTGGCTTGGAATAGGCACTCAGTAATTAAAATGAAGAAAGCAATGTCAGTCATTGTTACGGTATTTGGTAAGCTGCCTTGGTTTCTCAAATGTAACCAGGTCTAGACAGGTTTTAAGAGGTGCAGATTGGCGATCAGACTGCTGACAGCCCAGAAGCCCAGCTTTTGGTTTTGAACATTTTTGGCCATCCAAACTAGAAATTGGCACCACCACACCCCCACCCCTGGCCTGGGTACTCACTCCCCCACCTTCCACAGAAAGAGGGGGCAGGCGCTTGTCATGCTCCCAACCTTCACCCACAGGAAGGGCCACCCAGGCACCTGACCTCAGTGGCAGAGTGAATCCTTTGGCAGCACAAATGGGCAAGACTGGGGCTCCTCACAGAGCGGGGTCCCTCTCACTTGCACCTCCCTCTAAGCCCTTTCCTGGATTTGGGAGGGCTGTTCCAGGAGCACCCCCACACTGTGCAGGTTGGGCCTGCACTCTGGGGGACTGAGCTGGCAATTCCCCAGGGGAGGGTGATTCCAGGGCATCTTCACTGGACACCACACCCTCCTCCCCTTGTCCAAAGGGGCACTGGCCTCACCCTGGTGAAGGGCTCGCCCTGGGAACTCTCCGAGGGGTGGGAGGTGCCGGGGCTGGGAGGCCATGAAAAGATGGCACTGGAGGGACAGGTGGCACATGTCTCAGCCTGGAAGCTCTCAGACGTCCCCTGTTAACAAAGACATAACACATGCGCAAGGCACTGCTCTGAATAATTTATAGATATGGACTCAATTTTTCCTTGAAATCACCTGATAAATGAAATACTCTTATCAACTCCATTTCATTTAATTTTCTTATTGCTGCTTACAAACCACCCCAGACCACGGTGGCTGAAACTAACCACATTTAGTAATTTTCCTGACTCTGGGCCAGGCGGCAGGGTAGTCGTCCCTGTGCCGTGTGACAGGCGGGGACAGCCCACAGGGCTTCCTCACCTGTCTGGGCTGTGGCTGGGATGGAGGAAGGATGAGTCCAGCAGGGATGCTGTGTCTGTGTGGTCTCATGTGGCCCTTCCACAGGGGCCGTCCGTGCAGTCTCTCCAGAAGGGCGGCCTGACATCACGCGTGATGACTCGAGGTCCCCAATTCACAAGAGCAGACGTTGCAGGTCTTTTCCAGACCGAGGCCGGGAACTGAGTGCACCTGCTGGCTGTGCTCTGCTGCTAAGGTTCAGCTGAGCGCCACTCAGACAAAAGGTGGAAGGGAAGGGTTTAAACGAGGGTGTGATTACCAGGCGAGGCGGCTCCCGGGGGCACCGGGGAGACCAGTCACCACCTCTCCATGTTCCTCAGCAGTGACAATGGTTGAGAACAAACCTGCACGCCTGTGATTAACCTACACGAAAACTTTCTCAAGAGTTTCCAAGGTGAACTTTACTGATAAACTCATGCCGGCTCCAGCTGCCCCTAAAATCCCTGATTAATGACTGTCACAGACTGAGAGCCAGTGGCAATGGCAGGCATGATGATCAATCATCTCCGATTCTGTGCAGGCCCTGCGAGAGCCTCCTCCGCCGACTGACAGGGTCGAGATAGGCTTTCTGAGCACCAGAGCAGGAGGGCAGTGAATTACCAGGGCGAGTCAATAACAAATTGTTTCTCTTTTCCTGTCAGTAAAGCCTGCTCCTTGATAAACACAGGGGATGCTCGGATAACACCCTCTGCCGGCCTGTTCTCCCTAATTACAGCTGAGAACCAGATGCTTAGAGGCCTTTCTGGGTGCAGAGCAGAATATTGATACTTGGCAAAAGAAAGGACTGTGCACTTTGTCTTTTTGAAAGGTGTGGTGGGAGGAGCGTGCCCAGGCGGATGTAGGACAGGCTGGGGTGTGACTGGCAAACAGGAGCGGGAGGAGGTCACACGCAGTCTGTGTCCTGAAGCAGCATTTCACAGACCGTGTGCCTAGTACCAAAGCTCCAAAGGATGGGAAGAAGTACTTCTCCAGAAGAAGGAAGGGGTCCGTGAAATAAGTTTAGGAAAATCACATCTCCTAAGGTTTTTCTTATAGCACATCAGCACATCTGCCTGCCCTCAAAGGCTCTGAGAAGGCCTGCAGTTAGAGAGCATGTCTAGCTCCGTTTAAACTAGTAGTTCTCAAACTAATTGATGGATCCTATTTTTCTTCTCTAGGATAAGTTTCAAGCAGGCGTTCAGAGGAGCGCACTTTGCAAGGGCTTCCTTAGGAAAGCCAGCAGGGGCCAAGCGCTGTCATCAGACCCAGAGGGAAGAACAAGGCCCTGAAAAGTTGCTCAGCTGAGGGTCAGCAGCAAGTTTCCTGAATGGATGGGAATGGTGGGGGAGGGGAGAAGCCAGGGCATATTTCAAGAATTGGCGGGGCACTCCTGCAGTTACTTGTCCGATGTCCCAGGGTGGCCAGCCTGGTTTTCAGTTCAGAGTTATTTTGAACAGGCTATGTTGCCTCCAGTGAGTATGGGACTGGGGGTGTATGGGATGGGGGAGCATTTTTCCTTTTACTCTGACCACCAGTCTTTAAGTGGCTGAGCAGATCCCAGCTCTGTAGCGTCTGCTAAGTGGGCCAGGCAGGCTTCACAGTTTGCTGTGTGAGACCTGATATGTACTGCAAAGGGCAGAACTTCCTGAACTGTGCGTCACTGATGGAGCATTGCTTTGAAAACTGGGCCTTGTTAGCAGCAGACACGGAAGAAAAAGAAGAGGCAAGAGAGAAGTAATGAGAGGGGGAAAAAGAGAAAATGATTGCTGTACTTTCCTAAATTACTTCTTTGCCAGAATGGTAGAATAATTTTAGCGTATATATTTAAGGTGGTTTTTTTCCTTTTCTTAAAAAAACAACCTATACATTTATTAAATTAAGAGATTTCTGAAATGAACAAGAAAGCTAGCTGATTTAATTGTACATTTTTAAAAAGCCTGCGACTTTTCCAACTGCAAATGTGATCTAAGAATCCTACTGTTTACCTTTTACTAAGATATTCAAATGAAAATTGGAGTGTGAATTTGCTTTGTAAACCGCAAAATGCTGCCCATATTTAAGGAATCATCTGATTGTCACGACTAGCATCTTGTTACTAATTAAATGTTTGTATCCCCCACCCCACATACCAATTCCTATGTCGAAGCCCCAATGTACCTGTATTTGGGAATAGAATTTTTAAGTATATAATTAAGGTTACAGTCATAAGGGTGGATTGTAATCCAATAGGGCCAATGTCCTTACATCAGTGGCGCTCTACCTTCCTAATGCCGTGACCCTTTAATACAGTTCCTATGGGTTGCGACCCACAGGGTGAGAACCACTGCCTTACAAGAAGAGAAGGAGACCCCAGAGTCTCCTTCACCCTTTCTCTCTCTGATGTGTGAGGACACAGTGAGAGGGTGCCTGCCTCTGAGCCAGAAAGAGAGAGCTGGCACGTTGCTCTTGGACTTTACAGCCTAGAGAACTGTGAGGGGGAAAAATGTTGTTTCTGAGCCACTCAGTAGTTTGTATTTGGCTAGGGCAGCATGAGCTGACTATGACACCCTTTCAAAAGAAAACTTCCATGTGAATCCTTGGTAGGGTCTGTATCCCCATCAAGGAGGAGCGAAGCATCATTCTGGCAGACTCAGAAATACCCCAAGGACGCAGATCACAGTTCTAAACCCAAGGAGAATAGAGCTGGTCACAAACTAGGCCCTCTTTGCAACCCTCTGTGGCTTCATCCTCAAAGCCTCTGGTCACAAGAACTTGCCTTGTTTTCTAGATACGTGACACTGCCTGAGATCTGATGAGTTATTTAATTAGCTCTTCAACCCTCCCAAATGAGTGTGGAGTAGATGTTGGCCCAAAGTAGTGACATGTGGAGAGTGGGTCAGTGGGCCAGCAGCCTCGGCCAGCTACCCCTCAGTGGTTATCGTTAAGGTCATTTGCTGTGGGCCTTGATTGATAGTTCTATTAATAAGGACTATAAATAAGATTTTTGGCACACTTCCTACATGCCCAATGAAATGCTGATCACTTTTACATGTTCTGTTTCACTTAATCAAGTGTAACCAACTCTTCCATTTATAAAGTAGATTTTCCTACCCTAAATAATCAAATCAATAGTCAGTGGTTGGTTTAGATTCAACCACTGTATATTTTAGCATCTAACCTCCTAGTTAAATGTTCCCATGATGTAGGCACCATTTTCCCTCAGGGATAAAAACCATTTTGCCAAGGCACGTGATGGAAGAACTTCGTTTATATGCTGGATCTCTCTGATTCTGGAATGAAATCAAATTCTCTTCATTAGAGACACACTTGTTGGGTATATGAGCTATTTTTTGGCACTGGGCTAAACAGTGGGAATGTACATTTTATAAAGATAGTCTCAAATAGAAATATACATTTTTTAAATTTAAATCTTTTGCTAATCATAGTGGACACAGATAAAGAAAAAGCCAGTGGTCCTGCTGTGCTCACCCTGTAGGTGTTATAAGCATTTCCATGTAGTTGCAGACTCCATTTCTCCTCAGAGCAACCACTTCTAACCCTTTTAGCTATTTCTTCAGTGTTTCTCATACTGTTTCTAAATAATATGTTAGTCTTCTATTTATCTTTATTTTAATTGTCAAGTGTCACACAAATGCAGAGAACTAGATGTGTAATGAACTAGGAGGAAATTACTCTGTACCCCTTCCCTTGTGTAGGGGTAGAAGCTGAAGTCACCCCAGATGCCTCCCAGAGGCCCCTCCCACTCAGAGCCACTTCTTCTCCCCAATTCTAAGGTCCCGTTATGGCTCTCACTCCTTTATATTTCATTATAGTTTTATCATCCAAATGTTTATTTGTGAGCATGGTGTATTTTTACACCTCTTATAATCTATAGGCTCCTCTATGGGCTGAACTATGTCCCTTCCAAATTTATGTGTTGAAGTCCTAACCCCTAATACCTCGGGATGCGACTGTATTTGGACATGGGGCCTGTAAAGTGGCGATCAGGTTAAAATGACATCCTTAGGGTGGGCCTCAATCTCATGTGGCTGGTGTACGTATGGAAAAGGAGATCAGGACCCAGCTGTGCACAGAGGGATGACCAGAGAAGACACACAGTGACGGTGGCTGTTCGTCTATGAGCCAAGGATTGAGACCTCAAAAGAAACCAACCCACCAGCACCTCGACCTTCAACTTCCAACCTCCAGAAGTGTGAGGAAATAAATGTCAGTTGCTGAAGTCACCCAACTGGAGGAAGTTTGTTTCAGCAGCCCTAGGAGACTCACGTCCCCCCTCTCCATCTTCCTGGTGTCTTTGTAATTTCCTTGTAGGGGATTCCAGGCTATTTGTTCTGTTGGGTTTCTCATAGTCTGGTTTTTGAGCCGATTGCATTCTTGTAAACTGATACTGAGGTCTAGAACTTGATCCTGTTAAGTTTGGGGTTTGTTTTGGAGAGGTGGAAAACCATGTCTTTGGTAGTGTTGTGTTCTTTCACCAAGAGGCACACAATGTCCCCTTGTCTCTCTTTGAGAGATTAGCAGCCATTAATGCTCAGGGCCTGTTTATTACACATTGCAAAGTGGGGATATTAATATTTTGATTTTGTCTTTCTTCTTCATTTATTTGTTGAAATACTTATATAAAGGGAATCTTTGTCTCATATAGTTAGTTACCTAGAGGTACAGTTTATTAAAAAAAAAAAAGGGGCGGTGCCTGTGGACCAGTAAGTAGAGTGTCAGCCCCATATACGGAGGGTGGCAGGTTCAAACCCAGCCCCGGCCAAACTGCAACAACAACAACAACAACAAAATAGCCAGGCATTTTGGTGGGCGCCTGTAGTCCCAACTACTTGGGAGGCTTAGGCAAGAAAATTGCCTAAGCCCAAGAGCTGGAGGTTGCTGTGAGCTGAGATGCCACTGCACTCTACCCAGGGTGATGAAGTGAGACTCTTGTCTCTAAAAAAAAAAAAAAAGAATAATTTCTTTTATTCTCTTTATTTGCTAGTGTTCAAACTAAAGAATTGATTCTAAAGAATCCTCTAAAAGTAATTCATTTTGTGGAGACCAGGATCTCATTATGAACTTGCAGATTTAAGTCTGTGTTTCATTTTACTAAATTTATCTTTCTTACTGACGTTCAGATTGTTCCATCTCTGGACACTTTTCTCCTGTGTCCTTTGATATTACCCGGTAGAAGTAACTTTCTTTCTCTCTGGCACTGGGAAATATTTCAGATTCATCTTGAACCTTTTCTTACTCAGATCTGGAATTAGCCATTTCCCCAAGATACCCTGGTTTGTGTTTGTTTTTAGTGAGAAATAATATTTTAAAACTATGATGTGGGTGTTGGAGATGCTGTTTGCTATGGGGTGGGTCATTGTTTCTAGGCCTTCTCATTGCATAAATCTAGAGAACATGCATGTACACACGCAGACACACACGAGTCCATAGTGATACTGCCTCCCCCAGTTCAAATTCACAATTCCCGGCTGCTTATGTAACTACACCCTTGTTATATTTGCATCTCTTTCCTTTTTGCTTTAACCCAGAAAATCCCGGTTTCCAAGGCCCCCAGGGACAAAAAGTATTAGAATATCACATAATTACTCATTTATCTATCCCACATTCACACAAAACATTTTTTTTTTTATTGTTGGGGATTCATTGAGGGTATAAGAAACCATGTTACACTGGTTGCATTTGTTGGGTAAAGTCCCTCTTACAATTGTGTTTTGCCCCCAAAAGGTGTGGCACACACCAAGACCCCACCCCCTCGCTCCTTCCCTTTCT
>CAUYON010003791.1:0-26294 GCA_963573935.1 Arctocebus calabarensis
AGTTGAAGAGGTACCAATCAATTGTCCCAGCCAGTACCAACCTCAAATCAAAGAGTTGAAAAGTCTCTGGCGACTAGACAGCAGAAGTCTGCTGGCAGCTTTAGTATAACTTGCTCCAGGGTTCTGTGAGCTCAGGAGGGCCCCCCTAGCCAGTAAATTAGCCTGGGAAGGTTGATGCCTCTTTCCCCACCTTGCCCCTCTGTTGTACCCAGTCTCTGGTAACCCTGCAGGGCTGTGGTCCAGTTCCCTCCAATGAGCAGATGCTCTAGAGGTTTGTGCCTGCCTGGGTCACACAGGGCTCTGTGGCTCCTCAGCCAGTCCACCAGTTATGTCGGTGTTGTCAGGGGGAGAGGTGAGGCCTGACAACTTGGATACTTGATAGGGGCTGGGGCGATTCACTCAGTTTCAGCCCTGTCCCTGATCGATGTAAAGTACATGAAAAAGCTGATAGAACAGAACAAGTTTGCAGAATTTCTGCCCTGTGGAAGAGATGCTGGGCTACTAATAGTCCTGACTCTGTCTGTGAGCTTCAGCCCTTTGTCTCAGCTGTCATCCCCTGAGGGCCAGGTGTGGCCGAAATTTAGCAAAGCTTTGGTCCGCTTCGGCCAGCCACCTTTTGGCTTACTCTCCTCTCACCACTCTGAGCCGGGAGAACAGCACAGACCAGCGGCAGCCCGCATCCTGTCCACACCCCTTGAGAAAGTGTCCAAGAATCTGAACTCTGTGGGGGACAGACCTCCAGACCTCAGGGTGAGAGTGGAGGGGAGTCACAGGAGTTCCAACTTGCAGGTAGATAATATATAAAGTTTTATACAGCTTTATTCCTGGCAGGAGAGTGCCACAACACAGGGGAAGGAGGTCCAGTTTTTAGAGGGTCTCTCCCATGGGGTAGAGTGGGAGGACATCTGAACTCTGCTCGCTTGTTTGTATGGAGGTATGGAGTATACTGCAAGCTGTTCTCTTGGGGGAGGGGTCTCCTTTCCACTTGGTGATGTGCTCTATACCTTTTATTTGTATCCTTGGGGTCGCAGGTCACTCCAGCAGGGTTGATGTGTGTTCCTTGACCTTGTCTCTTGGCTCAGCTCCAAACCATTGGCTTTCTTGCTAAATTTCTGTCCTTTAACTCTCCTTCTGGATGGAAGCATCTGCAGAAAGCTGGCTACAGACCGCCATCTTGGCTCCTCCCCCCAAAAGGAGGCAATTAATGAAGATTTTATGCCTGTCCACAGACTCCTTAGAGTCCCTAGAATAAGGATTTTAGATTATGAGGCTTCAGAAAAAAGTTAACTCCCGCAATTAAGGTGGTTGTTACATTATACTTAATATTTTATTCCCAACCATAAATGTGTATATACATGTGTATGTGTCTTACCCACACAGGGTGTTCAAAAAGTCACTCCTGAAGTTACCCACACAGGGAAAATAGGTAATTATTGCTAAATATATCTTTATTTACAAAAAAATTAATTTAAAAAAATTTACAAAGAAGTGACCAATGCATAGATAATATTAAGTAAATATTTTGTAAAATTTGTTCCATGATCCAGAGCAGTGTTTTTGTTTCTGCTCTTATTTTTTGTTTTGTTTTTCACCCAATCAGCCTAGATTAGGAAACCAAATGGTGCTGACATTCTGATTACCAGCGACTGTCAGCAATGTTGGACTCAGGACATGTTCAGAGCTCTGGACTACTGATAGTCCACAGCCTGACCATGCTCCTGCTTAAGTGCACAGCTTCCTTGAACAGAACCCTGCACAAAAGGCTGAGGAGTAGAAGGAAGACACCAGGCTCCACAATTGACAATTACAAGGAAGTTCAAAATGCTTGGCAATAGTCATTAGCAAATGACCAACAGTTCCCAGAGATGAAGAGAAAAGTAGACATGTTAAAGGCCAGGGTAACAGAAATAGCCAGGAAAGCTGAGTAAATGGAAAATTAGGACACAAGGTCAACGAAATAACATAAAATGATCTCAGGGAAAATAAGCTGAAAATTATTTTCCCTAAGCATGGCTACCTTACTTTTTCTTATGCCACTAAGAAATAATCCTAAGGAAAACAAGTCTAAAAGACTGAAGGTGCATCTAAATAACATTTGACTTCAAGGTATGTATGGGAGTTTAGAGATGTTAACAATTCCAAGACATACAGTTATCTGGTAGCTAATTTTGAAGACTTACTCCTATCACAAAATCATGGCACTGGGCTATCTTTAAGGTATTTTACTAACCTTAGATAACCACAGCAGAAAGCAAACAATATGTTTGACTATGTTCAGTGTTTACTCCCCAGATCAACATCACCTGGGAGTTTACCAAATATGCAACATTTCAAGTTATATTGATTGGACTATGTTCAAGAAGATGACCACCGTATCAAAAAGGATAGAACAAAGACTATAGGAGAGAACTGAAGTTCAAGCCAAGGAAGGATCTCTTTCTTCTAAAGAAAACTAAAAATTCTTTTAATTAATGAAAATTTCCAGGCTCAGGTAAATAACTTTCCATATTCATCTACTGATCTGTCTTTGAGAAAGTGGAAAATGAATATGATATATGAATTCTGTAGAATGTCAAATGTTCTTACTCTCAAAAAAGAAAACAACATAAAAATTGCAAAGTATGGGCCAGTGAGTTTAACATCTGCTATCACTTGGATGACAGATAAGGACTTAAAGAACAACATGGTCATCCCAGAAGCTAGCATGTACACTAATGAACCTATGCCATCCTAAATTCATTTCCTTTATTTTAACTTTATTATTATTTTGTTTTTGCTCTTATTAGATTGATGGAAATAATTACTTATGTGTTAGAATTTCAAGAAGGCGATTTCAAAGTTCTCATAAAATCTTTGTAAACATAGTGGAAAGTAAAGCCTGATTGAGTGGTCTTGGGTGATAAGCATCATTACTGAGATATAGAATACAAGAAAGAAGATTGGGAGAGGCAGATTCATAATTATTTTAACTTCAAGAAAAAGTTATGGGATATTCCAGTGAAGATAACCAGGAAGCAGTTTCTTCTTTCTAGCTTGAGGTAAGAAATATACATTGTGGAAGGCAAAGAAAACTCATTACAAAAAAGAAAAAAAAATTGATGTATTAATTGAAAAATACTTGTTTATTTACTTAAAGTGTAGAGTGCTCCTTTAGTATTGAGGACATATTCATGAATAAAACACAAAAAATTCCCCTGTCCTCATTGAGCTTATTTTCTAATAAGTGATAGAGTATGTCAGAAAGTGATGTGTGCTGTGGTATGCAATGAAGTGGGGTAGAGAAAGGGGGGTTAGGAGTTTGGGTGGAGGTTGAATATGCAATTTTAAATAGTGTGTCATGGTGAGTGGAGGCATCACTGAAAAAATAATATGCACAAATCATCCAAAAAAATGTGACAAGAAGCCAAATTGAAATATAACAGAATTAATTGTAAAGCTATACAATTAGCTTATACACACACATGACTGCACAATAATTCTTCTCTGACATATGAAACTATGATGTTACATTCCTTGCCTCCATCACTGTAGTTACTAATTACTACATTATTATGCAATTATCTCTAAGTCTATCTCTCTTCTACATCCTGAATCCCTGAGAACAACTACTTTTCTTTCCTTGTATAAAGTTGTTTAAGGGAAGAAGAAAAGACTAGAGGAAGAAAAGGAGAAAATAATTGGAACATTTAGAGTATCTGAAAAAGTCTCGGGGTTTGTCTTCTTCTTTTTCCAGAATGCAAATCACTATGAGTTATAGCCCTTGGGCTGCTTCCCACAAAGTTGACAAAATGATGGGCTCCAAGAGTTGATATTTAAGGTGTAGAGCATTTTTTAGCATAGTGGACATTTGTTCCTTTCTTCCGTGTAGCACCTTGCTTTCCTTTGGAGAACTGCACTTCTCCCACCCTAGGCATGTGGCTATTCCATGATTTGTCTAGACCTGGTCACCTCTTTCAAGGTGGGAGGTCAGCCAGAATATTTCTGTGTGTTGTTTGTGTTGGTTTGATTTGGGTTTGGGTTTTTAATGTGTGTGTATGTGTGTGTTTATATGTTTTGGAGGGGAAGTGTTGTTCTTTTTGGTTTCTTTGTGGAAATACCCACCTATTTTGTAGAGCAGAAGGTGAATTAAGATACCTAGAAACTGTCCATTCTCCTAGACACATAGAGAATAACTCTGTAGAAGAAAGTAATAAAGGCAAGAAGATTAAAACTGAAAGAAAAGAGAGCACATCCTGAAGGTACTACTTGAGTACTGTATCAGTAGAGCCTAAGATGCTAAACTGACACAAAGAGCAGATGACCATCATATTCTGAACACTTGTAATTTCCACTTATGTGAGTCAATCAAGACAATTTTTGCTTGACATACTGTGAACTACCATCTCAATGAAAATGTTGCAAACCATTAAGTATTCAATTAGTTGAAATAGGCTGGGAAAAAAAGAAAATTGATAAGAAGGGGTGGCTTCAAGAAGGTCGGGGGATACCAGTTCATGGAAGATAGGTATTGAGCATAATATAGACTACCATCTAAAAATCAGAGAAGTCCGTTGACTTAAATTGGATGCCACTTAAATGGACATATTATGCATTCCTGAAATTTTCAAGTGGAGTCTATATAGGTAGCATAATACAGAGGAGATTTACTCTTTAGATAGAGGTGCCAATAGAAAATCTCAAAGGTTCCTTAAACACTCAGCATCTATAAATCTCAAAAAACAGAACATATATGTGGATTGTCACTGGAGAAATGTTATTCACTGTAAATTTCTTTTTTCCCCCCTTTTTTTTTTAAAATTAAATCATAAAGAGGTAGACCATGTATATATTAATGCATTTATGGGGTATAATGTGCTGATTTCATATACAATTTGAAATGCTTACATCATACTGGTTAATATATCCCTTACCTCATTCACTTAATTATTGTGTTAAGACATTTATACTCTATACTTAATAGATCCAACATGTACCCTTGCAATATGCACCATAGGTATGATCCCACCATTCACCCTCCCTCCATCTGACCTCCCCCATCTCATCCCATCTTCCCCCCTATATTTCAAACTAGGCCATTGTTGTGATCTATTCTTCACATGAAAGTGTGAGTGATTGTAAATTGGTTTCATAATAGTCTTGAGTACATTGGATATTTTTTCTTCCATTCTTGAGATACTTTACTAAGTGGGATATGTTCGAGCTCCATCCACATAAACATAAAAGAGGTAAAGTCTCCATCTTTTTTAAGGTTGCAATAATATTCCATGGTATACATATATCGCAATTTATTAATCCATTCATGGATTGATGGGCATTTGGGCTTCTTCCATGACTTGGCTATTATGAATAATAATTGAGGTTAAATGAACAATCTGGTGCAAATATCTTTGTTACAAAATGATTTTTGGTCTTTTGGATATTCACCTAGTAGAAGAATTGCAGGATCAAATGGCAGGTCTACCTTTAGATCCCTGAGTATTCTCCATACTTCTTTCCAAAAGGGCTGTATTAGCTTGCATTCCACCAGCAGTGCAGAAGTGTTCTCTTTTCTCCATATCCATGCCAACATCTATAGTTTTGGGATTTTATTATGTGAGCCACTCTTACTGGAGTTAGATGATATCTCAAAGTGGTTTTGATTTGCATTTCTCTAATGATTAAAGATGATAAGCATTTTTCATGTGTCTGTAGGCCATGCTCCTACCTTCTTCAGAGAAGCTTCTGTACAAGTCCCTTGGCCACAATGAAATGGGATTATTTGTTCTTTTCTTATTAATAAGGGTGAGTTCTCTGTGGATTCTGTTTATCAAACTTTTGTCAGAAACATAACCTGCAAATATCCTCTCCCATTATAAGGGCTATCTGCTTGCTTTACTTACTGTGTTCTTGGCTGGGCAGAAGCTTTTTAGTTTGATCAGATCCCAGTAATGTATTTTTGGTGTTGCTTCAATTGCCCGGGGATTCATCCTCATAAAGTATTCTCCCAGGCCAATTTTTTTCAAGTGTTTACCCTATACTCTCCAAGAATCTTTATAGTTTCACGTCTTAAATTTAAATCTTATCCAGTGACAGTCAATTTTCATTAATGGTGAAAAGTGTGGGTCCAATTTCAGTCTTCTACAGGTTGCCAGCCAGTTCTCCCAGCACCATTGGTTAAATAGGGAATCTTTCCCCCAATTTATATTTTTGATAGGCTTATCAAAGATCAAATGACAATAAGTGTCTGGGTTTATCTCTTAGTTCTCAATTCCGTTCCATCTCAATTCTGTTCCATACATCTACCTCTCTATTTTTGTGCCAGTGCCATGCTGTTTTCATCACTATAGATTTATGGTATAGTTTAAAGTCTGGTAGAGTGATTCCTGATTTGTTTTTATTTCTGAGTAATGTCTTGGCTGTTTGAGGATTTTTATGATTCCATATAAAATGAAGTACTATTCTTTCCAGATCTTTAAAGTATGATGGTGGTGCTTTGATAGGGATTGCATTAAATTTGAAAATTGCTTTGGGTAATATTGGGACATTTTAACAATGTTGATTCTTCCCAGACAGGAGGATGGTGTTTTTCCATTTGTTAACATCTTCAGCTATTTCTTTACTCCAAGTTTCATAATTTTCTTTATAGAGATCTTTCACATCCTTTGTTAGGTAAATTCCCAAATATTTCACCTTCTTTGGCACTACTGTAAAAGGAATAGAGTCCTTGACTGTTTTTTTTTTTTTTTTTTGGCTTGACTGTTATTGGTATATATAAAAGCTACTGATTTGTGAGTATTGATTTTTTATTCTGAGATGCTACTATATTCCTTGATCACTTCTAAGAGTTTTGTAATTGAATCCCTGGGATTTTCCAGGTATAAAACCATATCATCTGCAAAGTGTGAAAGTTTGATCTCCTCTGACTCTATTTGGATACCCTTGATTGTTTTCTCTTGTCTGATTTCCATTACAATGTTAAAAAGCAGTGGAGACAATGGGCAACCTTGCCTGGTTCCTTACCTGAGTGGAAATGTTTTCAATTTTACTCCATTCAATATGATATTGGCTGTGGGTTTACTGTAGATGGCCTGTATCAGTTTAAGAAAAGTCCCTTCTATACCTATTTTCTTAAATGTTCTGATCATGAAAGGGTACTGGATATTGTCAAAAACTTTTTCTGCATCTATTGGGTAAATTTCTTTTTAAAATTTCATATTAACATAAGGGTACATACAATTAGGTTACATTGTATTTGCAAGGTAAAGTCTGAGTTATAGTTCAGTCCTTCTCCCAGAAAGTATACTATATACCCCTACATCGTACCCATCAGGTAGAACCTTATGAACCACCCTCCTTTCTTGCCTCCCTCCCTCTTTCTTGAATGGAATTGTATTTTTCTCTCATTTGGGCCTGTATTTGTTCATCTACAAGTTTCAAATGTGTATTGAGTACATATGATGCTTCCTTTTCCATTTTTGAGATACTTTATGAAGAATATTGTTTTCCAACTCCATCAAGGTAAATACAAAAGCTATAAAGTCTCCTTTTATGGCTGAATAATATTTCATGGTATACATATACCACAGTTTATTAAGTAATTCGTGTGTTGATGGGTACTTGGTTATGTCCACAAATTTGCAATTGTGAGATGAGCTACTATAAATATTTGATTGCAAATGTCCTTATGATAAAATTATTTTTTTCTTCTGAGTAGATCCCTAATAATGGGATTACAGGATCAAATGGAGGTTCTACTTCTAGCTCTTTCAGGAATTTTCATAATTCTTTCCCAAAAAGGCTACATTAGTTGGCAATCCCACCAACAGTGTATAAGTATTCCCTTTTCTCCTCACCCATGCCAGCATCTGCAGCTTTGGGGCTTTATGATGTGGGCTCTTCTCACTGGGGTTAGGTGATATCTCAAGGTGGTTTTGATTTGCATTTCTCTGATGAATAGGAATAAGCATTTCTTTTTCACATGTTTGCTGGCCATTCATCTCTTATTGTAGGAGATGGTTTTATTCATGTCTCATGCAAAATGATTAATGGAGTTATTTGGTCTTTTCTTGTTGATTTGTTGTGCTCTCTATAGATTCTGGTTATGATCTTTTTGCCAGATTTTGTAACATGTGAATATCTTCTTCCATTCTAATGGTTGTCTATTTGCTTTGTTTATTGTGTCCTACCTTATTCACACTACCTTCTCCTTGTGCAGAAGCTTTTTAGCTTGATCAAGTCCCATTTATTTATATTTATTATTGCCATAATAGCCAATCGGAGATTTGTCATAAAATCTTTCCCCAGGCCAACAATGTTAAGAGTTTTGCTCCACCCTTTCTTTTACACTTTTTGTCATTTCATCTCTTAGAACCACAAACAACCAAAACCCATGGGGTATTGCAAAAGCAGTCTTAGGAGAAAAAATTATTAAATTGAATGCCCACATCCAGAAGACCAAAAGAGTACAAATCAACTATGTAATGAGTCATCACGAGAACTGGATAAAGGAAGAACAATCCAGTCCCAAACCCAGTAGAAGAAAAGAAATAACCAAAATTAGATTGGAACTAAATGAAATTAAGGACAAAAAAAATTGGAAGATTAATTAAACAGAAAGGTGATTCTTTGAAAAGATAAATAAAATTGGTAAACCTTTAACCAGATTAACTGGAAACAGAAAAGAAAGATCTCTAACAACCTTAATCATAAACAAATAAGGTGAAACAACAACAGATACCACAGAAATACAAAAGATTATCACTGAAAACTACAAAAAAAACCTCTTTACCCCAAAATTTGAAAAGGTGGAGGAAATGAATGAATTCCTAGATTCACAATACCTCCCTAGTTCAACCAGGGATAAATAGAACTCTTGAACAGACCAATATCAAGCACCAAATTGCAAAAACAATATAAAAGCTTCTAACAATAAAAGCAGATGGTTTCACCCCAGAATTCTATCAAATCTTCAAAGAGCTTGTACCCATATTGCAGAACATATTCTAAAATGATGAAAAGGATGGTACTCTACTCAACTCCCTCTGTGAAACAAATTTCACCATGATATGACAACCAGGAAAGGACTCAACCAAAAAATAAAACCACAGACCAGTATCATTAATGAACACTGATATGAAAATACTCAAGATCCTAGCAAATAGTATTCAGATACACTTAAAAAAAAATACATCACAATCATGGTGGCTTCAATCCAGGGATCCAAAGCTGGTTTACTATATGCAAAATCCATAACTGTTACCTACCACATAAACAGAAGGAAAAACAAAGAATATAGGATCCTCTGAGCAGATACAGAAAAAACATTTGACAAGATTCAGTATCCCTTTAGGATAGGAACACTTAATAGGCATAGATGCCACATTTCTGAAACTGATAGAAGCCATCTATGACAAACTCACAGCCAACAGCATATCGAATGAAGTAAAACTAAAAGCTTTCCACTTAGAACTGGAAACAGACAAGGATTCCACTATCACCCCTATTATCCAATGTAGTGCCAAAAGCCCTAGCCAATGCAATTAGGCAAATAAAAGGATAACAGAGGTATTGAAATGGGGACAGAGGGGTGAAACTTTTGCACTTTGCAGATGATATGACCTTATACTGAGAAAATCCAAAGGAATCAACCATGAGACTTTTGGAAGTAATCAAGAAATACAGAAGTAAGTATCTCAAGATATAAAATCAATGTCCACATAAAATCTATAAATTTATTGTCAAGTACCGCTTAAGCTAAGTGCTGACCTAGAAGAAACTATTGACAGAACATATCTAGTGATATGTAAGCTAACTTTCCATTAATAGGTAACAAAATTTCAGGCTCCTGTCCAGAAGGAGAATTAAAGGACAGAAATTTAGCAAGAAAGCCAGTGGTTTGGATCTCAGCCAAGAGAGAAGGTTGAAGAATGCACATCAAACCTGCTGAAACAAGCTGCAACCCCAAGTATACAAACAAAAGGTACAAAAACCATTGCCAAGTGGACAGAGTCCCTTCCCCCATGAGAATGGCTTGCAATATACTTCATACATACTTCAAACAAGCGAGAGGAGTTCAAATATCCTCCCATTTTATCCCATGAGAGAGACCCTCTAAAAACCAGATCTCCTTCCCTATTAGGGTGCCATGGCATAAAACTGTATAAAACTGTATATATTCTCTACCTGCAATTTTGAACTCCCAGCATGCCCCTCCACTTTCACCCTGAGGTCTGAAAACCTGTCCCCTGGAGAATCAGATTCTTGGGCATTTTCTTGAGGGGTATAGACAGGGCATGGGCTATTGCTGATCTGTGCTGATTCTTCAGCACAGGAGGGAGGAGATGGTCCAGAGAGAGAGAACCATATGGGAATGGCGGTGGGGCACAGAACAGCAGCCACACTGGGAACAATAGAACTCAGACCTCTGGGGATATTTTTGAAAGGACACTCCCAGTCTCTCTGGGCAACCAGATGAGGCCAGGCATCCTCTCCAGTAGCAGCCAATGGCAGAACAGATCTGGGATGGAAACGCAGGTCCTGTGAGTAAAGAGTATGCCTAAGGTGGTACTGGCCTGGTGGTGTGTGGGGACTAGAATAGCATGTGCAGAGATAGCAGACTCTCGGGGGGGGCTGACCCAGCGGACTATTTCACTGAGTATCAGGAACTGCAGCTGAGACTGGGCATTGGCACAGACAGGGCAGAACCAGCCTGGGTGGAGCGTAGGGACTAGAATATGTACATGGAGAGATAGTAGATTCTGAGGGTGGGGCTGATTTAGCAGACTGTTTCACTAAGACTCAGGAACTACAGCCAAGACTGGGCAGTGGCACAGACAGGACAGTGTTACTCAAACAGCATCTGTATTCCTGGGACAGAAACAAACTCTGTGAAGTTGTTCTGTTCTGTCAGCAACATTAATCAGGGGCAGGGCTGGAACTGAGTGAAATACCCCAGCCTACATTAAGCACCCAAGGTTGTCAGACCTCACCTCCCCCTGCTGGATAGTGGCAGAGAGAGGTGGCCTGGCTGAGGAGACATAGATCTCCCTGTGACTCAGGCAGGTGCAAAACCACTGAAGCATCTGCTCATTGGAGGGAACTGGGTCACAGCCCTGCGGGGTTACCAGTGACCGGGTGTGACAAAGGTGCAAGGTGGGGAATGAAACATCAACCTTCTCAGACTAATTTATTTGCCGGGTGGGTCCTTCTGACCTCATGGAGCACTAGAGTGAGTCATACTTGAGCTGCCAGCCCATCTTCCCTATCTAGTTGCCAGAGGCATTTTGAACTCTCCCACCTATGACCAGTGCTCACTGGGACAATTGATTTGGACCTCTTGAACTGGGCCAACCACCTGAGACTATCCAAAGTGGTACCCTGGGTGTGTGGTTGAGGAAAGATTTGATTTTCCTTTTCCAATTGTTGCCTGTAGGGGGAAGGGTGAATAATTGCTGGTAATTCTCCATAGTTGAGACTTCAACCCAGAGTAACTGATTCACTAGGGTAAGACAGAGACAAGGTAAAAATAAGACTGAGCCACTTAGCCTCACCACACCAAGAATGTCCCCAGTTTATCAGGCCATAGCACTGCACAGGTCCTTGGCAAAGCTCTAAAGGAAAAGGTACAGACATCAGTCCCAGCTTTTGGGTAAAGGACTAGCCAATCACTACTCCTGGAGCCCCTAATCCAACTTCTCCTTATCTGCTCATCTAGCCAAATGGCGTAAAATAATCATGGGGCGGAATCAGAGGAAAAGCTCTCGTAACATAAATAACCAGAGTAGATCAACCCTCCCAAGGAACGATTTGGCAGAAACAACTGAAGATGCCATTCATAAAGAGATGGCTGAAATGTCAGAAACCGAATTCAGAATTTGGATTGCAAATAAGATGAACAAAACAGAGGAAAAGTTGGAACTAGAAATTCAAGGAACATTTCAAAAGTTGTCTCATGAATTCCAAGAATTCAAAGTTAAAATTACCAAAGATTTTGACACATTGAGACAAGAATTTGCAGCCCTCAAAGATCTGGGAAATACAGTATAATCCCTCAGTAACAGAATGGAGCAAGCAGAAAAAAGGATTTCTGACATCAAAGACAAAAATTTGAACACTCCCAAATGTTCAAAGAGGAAGAGAAATGGAGGGCAAAAATGGATCAGTCTCTCAGAGAGCTCTGGGATAATTCAAAGGAAACCAAAATTTGCCTTATAGGGATCCCTGAAAGAGATGAAGTGGCTTCATAAGGCACAGAATCTCTTCTAACCCTGACCTGTATCGATACAGGGTCAAAAGAGATCAAACTTTCACTCTTCACAGATGATATGATTGTATACCTGGAAAACACCAAGGAATCCACTACAAAACTCCTGGAAGTGATAAAGGAATACAGCAGTGTCTCAGGTTACAAAATCAACACTCTTAAATCTGCCACCTTTATATATACCAACAATAGCCAAGCTGAGAAAGTAGTCAAGGACGCTATTCCGTTCACAGTAGTGCCAAAGAAGATGAAATATTTGGGAGTTTACCTAACAAATGACGTGAAAGAGTTCTATAAGGAGAACTACGAAACTCTAAGAAAAGAAATAGCTGAAAATGTTAACAAATGGAAAAACATACCATGCTCATGGCTGGGAAAAATCAACATTGTTAAAATGTCCATATTACCCAAAGGAATATACAATTTTAATGCAATCCCTATTAAAGATCCATTGTCATACTTTAAAGATCTTAAAAAAAATACATCACTTTATGTGGAATTATAAAAAAATCTCAAATAGAAAAGACATTAATCAGAAATAAAAACAAAGCTGGAAGAATTACACTACCAGACCTCAGATTATACTACAAATTGATAGTGATCAAAACAGCATGGTACCGGCACAAAAACAGAGAGATAGATGTATGGAACAGAATAGAGAACCAAGAGATGAACCCAGCTACCTACCATTATTTGATATTTGACAAGCCAATTAAAAACATTCAGTGGGGAAAAGATTCCCTATTTAACAAATGGTGCTGAGTGTACTGGCAGGCAACCTATAGAAGAAAGAAACTAGACCCATACCTTTCACCATTAACTAAGATAGATTCTCACTGGATTAAAGATTTAAACTTAAGACATGAAACTATAAAAATACTAGAAGAAAGTACAGGGAAAACTCTTAAAGAAATCGGCCTGGGTGAATATTTTATGAGAAGGACTCCCTGGGCAATTGAAGTAGCATCAAAAATATACTACTGGGACCTGATCAAACTAAAAAGCTTCTGCACAGCCAAGAACATAGTAAGTAAAGTAAGCAGATAGCCCTCAGAATGGGAAAAAATATTTGTAGGTTATGCCTCCGACAAAGGTTTAATAACCAGAATCCACAGAGAATTCAAATGTATTAGCAAGAAAAGAACAAGTGATACCATCTCAGGGTGGGCAAGGGACCTAAAGAGAAACTTCTCTGAAGAAGACAGATGCACGGTCTATAGACACATAAAAACATGCTCACCATCCTTGATCATTAGAGAAATGCAAATCAAAACTACTTTGAGATATCATCTAACCCCAGTAAGATTAGCCCACATAACAAAATCCCAAAACCAGAGACATTGGCGTTGATGTGGAGAAAAGAGAACACATTGCTGGTCAGAATGCAAATTAATATGTTCCTTTTGGAAAGATGTTTGGAGAATACTTAGAGATCTAAAAATAGACCTGCCATTCAATCCTATAATTTTCCTACTAGGTATATAACCAGAAGACCAAAAATCACATTATAACAAAGATATTTGTACCAGAATGTTTATTGTAGCCCAATTCATAATTGCCAAGTCATGGAAGAAGCCCCAAGTGCCCATCCACCCACGAATGGATTAATAAATTGTGGTACACGTATACTATGGAATATTATGCAGCCTTAAAGAAAGATGGAGACTTTGCCTCTTTTGTGTTTACATGGATGGAGCTGGAACATATTCTTCTTAGCAAAGTATCTCAAAAATGGAAGAAAAAGTATCCAATGTATTCAGCCTTACTATGAAACTTATCTATAGCATTCATATAAAGGCTATAACCCAATTATAGCATAAGAATATGGGGAAAGAGGCAAGGAGGGGAGGGAAGGGGAAGAGGGAGGACTGGTGGAGGGAGGGTAAATGGTGGGATCACACCTACAGTGCATCTTAGAAGGGTACAGGTGAAACCTACTAAATGCAGAATATAAATGTCTTAACACAATAACTAAGAAAATGCCATGAAGGCTATAGTAACCAGTTTGATGAAAATATTTCAGATTGTTTATGAAACCAGCACATTGTACCCCATGATTGCATTAATGTACACAGGCATGATTTAATAAAAAAGAAAAAAATAGGTAACAAAATTTCAGAAGAAAGCAAAGGGAAGCTATTTTGTGGCAAATTGTAAAATTGTTTTGAGACAAAATAAGAGGACTTGATTTCTTTCAGAAAAAAAAATGGTGATTAAAAAATAGAACATAATACTTTTAGAGTGAAAAAGGAAATATTCAAGTACCTACCTAAATATGTATCTAGAAATGTGTATTTAGAAGTACCTACCTAAATATGTACCTAGAAATGTGTATTTTATACTTTGATATGCTGTAGATGTGCTACATTTCAATATGTCAAAAGAGAAAAAATTTCAAATTAATCATTCAATTTTGCTTTTGTCAAGATATTAGTGTCATATCTTATTATACTTTTATTTTGTTATAAAATAGGAAGACGAAAACGTGCAACTATTCCTCATCCACATATTCACACATATAGGAATGCTTATAATTCTGAAGATTATAAAAAATAAATAAAGAAGTGGCTCAGTATCTGTGGCTCAACGAGCTAAGGCAGCAGCCATGTGCACCTGAGCTGGCAGGTTCGAATCCAGTCTGGGCCTGCCAAACAGTAATGACGGCTGCAACCAAAAAATGGCCGGGCGTTGTGGCGGGCACCTATAGTCCCAGTTACTTGGGAAGCAGAGGCAAAAGACTCACTTGAGCCCAGGAATTGGAGGTTGCTGTGAGCTGTGATGCCACAGTACTCTATCCAGGGTGACATCCTGAGGCTCTGTCTCAAATAAAAAAAATAATAATTAAAAAATAATAATAATAAAATAAAATAAATAAGGGAAATTTAAAGGTTCCAAAATTGTGCTCTCTACTTCATAAATGGAATATTTTATTTTTAACACTTTTATCATACAGAATTGAAGTAAATTAAATACTTAAAAGATGAAAACTGATGACCATCCAGAACTGAAGTAAAATAAATACTTAAAAGATGAAAGGCCGATGACCAGCTTCAGAACTTGCCAAAACTACACATTTAAAATTATAGACCAACAATGGAATGTTTTTCCTCTATAAAGACCAATCAATTGTTCCATTCTATACTAGGTTTGGGGGAGCCTAACGTAGCCACACACAGCCTTCCCCCTTTACCCCTCCCAACTCTCCTCCTAAGACAAATGACATAGCTAGCCCCACCTCTAAGAAGTTTGTGCTGAAGGACTCTAACTTTCTAGGGAAGCCATGCAATTTGCCCAACCCCTAAGGCTCCATATAAAAAGAGTCTCTAATTGGCCCCACGAGAGGATACCAGTACTTTGTACTGTCTAGGATGTAGTCACCCTCCACTTTCAAAAAAGCTGGCCCTAATAGCTCTACTCAGTCTCATCTCAGGGTGCCGCCGCTTACATCTTTCACTAATTAATCAGTCAGGCACTTTTTTTTGTAATTTTTAGGATTCATTGAGGGTATAAGATGTGTCACATACTGTCGGACATTTTTTAAAACAATTATATTCCTTAGATATTCAACAAAAGGAAAATGACTCACTGGTATCATATTAATCTGCAAAGGATTAACAGCTTACTGGAAAAAGCCATCAAAAGAAAATAAGCATTCTTTTCATGAAATGCAATTAGGTATCTGAACTAAAATGGAGACCTTTGCAATATGATTAAAGGTATTAAACACATTCAAGTGAACTTCAAGTAAGATGATTCATATATAAAGTAAATTTTTCTCATAGAAAAGAAAAGAACAATGTTATCACAATAGTATCGTTGATTATAAGCTATATAGCTTCCACTTCATAATTTTTGCTCAATATCTAATATTGAGAATAAACTCTATGTTATTAATGTACAATTTCTCCCTTCCTAATTAATATGAACTGCTTTTTATAAGATCCCACATAAAAATAAGAGAAAATTGATTAAGCATAAAGAAGTTAATAAAGATATTAAAAAGCTGATGCTAGGAAAAGATGATATCACACTTCATTATAAAATATTAAATCTTTACCTTTATCAAGGTAAAAAATATATTTTTTTAAGTATACATAAAGAATGGCACCTATATGACTCTAATTCTATCTGACTTAGAAATATTACATTAGGCATTTTACTTTTTAAAAAACTCAGAAAAAATGTTCCTTTTAAATTCTGATTGAGACAGGTTGACTTTCTTTGAAAGAGTTAACATAAACTTATTTTTCCCCTAAAAACTGTTTCTTTTAAACAATATTTCACCTTATAGATTTTGAACAATCTTTTGAAACTTATGCCTTGTTAACAATTTTTAAATATATCATTTAAATTAAAATATTAATTCATTCAGATATTAAACATTTTATAAATTCTCATATATGAAAATTGCTTTCTATAAATGTTGGGTATAGGTCTGTATGAAATTGAAGGTCAGGAAACTTCACCCCAAAATATAACTCCTTGGTATAAAGAAATTTTTTTTTTTCATTTTTGCAGTTTTTGGCTGGGGCTAGGTTTGAACCTACCACCTCTGGCATATAGGGCCAGCGCCCTATTCCTTTGAGGCACAAGCGCCACCCTAAAGAATATTTTTAATTAAAGGTTCTTCTAGATAAAAAGACAGTGGAGGGGGCTTTCCTCCATCTGCATAACCTGATGGCCCCTCAAAAGAACAATCCTCTCTCCTCCCTTCCCTGTTATCTCAATGCACAATATTACAGGAAAGAAAGATCAGGAATGCAGCCAGACCTGGTACAAATTATATTAAATATGATATTTATGTCTCAGGTTAACTTACAAGTCAATGTTTTTCCTCATCCATTCTTTCTCCCAGGTATCTATTCATCCTCTCTTGCAACCATTTATTGCCTCTAAAAGAATTATCTATACTCCCATCTCCCTCTCCCCTCTAAAAGGCAGGTACAAAAATAGCTGGATCTCACTAGGATACTGAGTAATAACTCTGTGATTCTCCAGGTGTGCATGTTTAACTCACAGTAAACTTCCCCTCGACCCCACAAAATGAATATTTATATTTTAGAATTATAAAATGCAGGCAAGAGGTCATCTTTTCCTCATAGAAGTATACAAATGTGTATGTAAGAGTCCAAAAATCAAATCAAGTATCTGTAATCCACTGTGTGGACTTTGTAAATGTGGGAGATTTTAGCAAGATAGCTCTTTGTTTAATATTACCACTGATGAAAAGTTTTATGTACACATGTACACATATTTGCACAAATAAATATGCCTAAGCACTATAGCGCCATATTTTCTTCTATGAACTAAAATGAAATCTCAAAGATGCCCCCAGCAGCTGACTGACTGGGCCCCTCTTGGCCCTGGGGATCCCCTAAAATGTAGTTGCTAGTCATGAGAAAGGAGATCAGACATGCCCATCTTGTCCCCCTCCCTTCCTAGAGATGCCCTTTGTGACTCATTAATAGTCTTAAGGCCAGGGAAGACATACCTGCAGGTCCTGATATACCTAACAAACCCCTGGAATCTGGGCATATGTCTCATAGCTCAGTCTCTGATTAACAAACCCTTATCTTAACTCAAGCATTCCTATTCACTGACTCCTGGTCTATTAGACAAAGCTTAACTCTTCCAGCCAATTACCAACTAGAGAATCTTTAAAACTTATAACCTCTAAGCCCCCCCACACACACACACACTTGAAAATGTCCCACCTTTCTAGGCCAAACAAATGTATACCTTCCATGTATTGATTCATGAATTTACCTGTAATTCCTGTCTCCCTGAAATGTATAAAACAAACTGTAACCCCACCACAATGAGTCTACTTGTTCAAAGGTTCTTTAAGTGTGGCTCCAAGTCATGGTCCTCGAATCTGGCTCAGAATAAACTTCTTTAAATTATTTTACAGAGTGTGGCTTCTTTTCTATTGACACTCCCCTTCCTGAATATTAAAATCATTATAGTTGTAAAAAACAGGAAGATCAACAACAACAGCCAAAATGAATATGAAAAGTTGCCTTTTAGGTTTATGATCATTCAATGTTGGGACAAAAATAATCAGAACTCTGACTTATTCACCATTCTGAGTCCACACAAGGCAAATTCCATTAACTACCAGGAATCAGAGCAAGTGGTCATGTTAGCAATAATTCCGAACCAAGTGCAGCAGCATTTTTAGTTTACTTAACATTCCCATTTCCACTGATACAGGGTTCAGTGGAATGAACAGGGACCACCACTTTCTAGGCCTGGACAAGCAAGCCTTCTCTAGACAGTACTCTGTGTAGAGCAGGATCAGAGAAAAGCAGTCTGACTAGTATCTCATCTGGGTGGCTCTTCCTGAAATGAAAACATATACCCTACAGCTTTGCCTGGGACAGGATCCCTGAGGACCACGCTCCTTTGCTAATACATTCATTCCCTAACCAACAAGGGAAGGATGTTTTCTGTCTACCAGCTCCTGGCTAAGTGTGATATACATTTCCCCAGACACTCCCTCCTCATAGGCAGTATACGAACCCCTAGACAAAAGGCTCAATTAGGAATCCCTCCTCCACTTCCGTAGGTTCTGTTACCCTTCTTTCTTTCACTGTAAATAAAATTCGTCCTGTCATTTATTCACATAGTCCTAGATTCCTTCTTAGATCTCCAAACCAAGAACCCACTGCAGAGAGAAAAATGCCAGTAACACTACCTTTTAACAGCCAATTAACTGCCTGCTTTAAGAAAATGCTGCTAAGTGGGTGCATGAAAAAAGTGCTATTTGCCAACTGTAGAGGGTTCCTGCAAAGCTGGTGGGTATTTGTAAATTAATTCCATTATCAGTTTTCTATAACTAAGAAGAGGAGGAGGATATAGACTCTCTTGTATTTACTATAGCTGGCAATTGTAATATGTAACATATTTTTATCCTTGAAATACAAAAGTATTTTAGAAATTGACCAGTATATTATTGAAATTGATGACTAATGGAAGATTATAATATACTCTGCCTCTCACAGGCTCTGAGGCAGAGGTTCTCAACCTGTGGGTCACGACCCACAGGAGCTGTATTAAAGGGGCGTGGCATTAGGAAGGTTGAGAACTACTGCCTAAGGAAACTCTAGCTGAAAATATATGGGAAATTCCTAACAAAACAAATCTTTTAGGCAAAGTTATAAATCTAATAAGTGTACTCTAAAGCTTCATGGAATTTTTATGATAGAAATGATGTAGGATTTCAAATAAAGAAGAGTATCTTAATATTATTTCACTTAAATATTTTCAATGAAGCATGTCTGTGTATTCTTATATGAATATAAACATATACACATATTTTTACATTGTTCATGACTTAGCTTCATTCTCATATCATTTCTCTCTGTCTCTCTTCCTCCATGATTCTATTCTAGTAACACCTTCTAATCATTAGAGTCACTCTCAAGTTTGCTAATTTAATTGTGTAAAGTTTCAGTTTACTTCTTGAAAATAACCATCAAAAGGTCTGTTAAAATTTAAGATATAATATCATACTATCAATTGAGTGTTGGGTTATATCACAGTTCTGTTTTATACTTTTGTGACCTTGACGAAGTCACCAATCTTTTTGAGTCTGTTTTCTTAATTGGAAAAAGAGAAGAATTGAATCAAAGTATCTCTAAAACTCCTTTCAGATATTTTTCTCTAAAAATTTTAAAATATCACTGCAAAAGTTGCCAAGGCCTTTTATGCCTACAACATATAGTGAGCTATACAGGAAAATATTTAGTGCTTGGTTTATCTGGCTGACTGCAGGAAAATAGCTACAGTAAACATTCATCTTTGAGACTGCCAAAATTGTTTATCATTGAAACAGCTGGACCAATTTTAATTTAGTAACATTTATAAGGAAAAAAGGCTTTCCAATAAAACCAATTAGGTAAAGAAGCTTTGCAGTAAAAAGACCTACACAAGACAAACTGATACTAACACCATCAAATACTGTTTGAAATAATTTTCAAATAACAGTTACTGTTTTTTGCCTTTAAAGCGGTCTCTTTGGGGAAAGTTTTTGGATAACAAAACCAATTTCTTTAATAAACATAGGTTATTCAGATTTTCTATTTTTTCTTATCTCAGTTTTGGTATGCTATCTTTTTTCAAAAAATGTGACCACTCCCTTGTAGTTGAATATAATTGGCATGAAGTTCTTCACATATTCTCTTATCATTTTAATATGTAGTGACGCTATAGAATATGTAGTGACGCTTTTCCTTTGTGTTTTATCTTTTGTGAATCAGTCTTGCTAAGAGCTTACAAATTTTACTAATCTTGAAAGAGCTAACTTTAGGCTTTGTTAATTTATCTTTTCCCTGTTTTCTATTACATTTTTTCTTCTGTTCTTATATTTATAGTGCACATTACAAGTGAATATTATGATGTATATTCCACAGTTGTTAGATGTAGTCTTCTCTAACTCAATGAGGTCAGAGTAATTAATGGTTTGTTCACATCTTCTATATCTAGAATTTTTATTTGATTTTAGAAAAAGCTTCTAATTCTATATTATGAATCCCTTGTCATTATAAACATCTTTTTAGTTCTTAAAACATTTATAAGTTACTTTAAAGCCCTTGGCTACTAATTTCAATATCCAGTATTCCTTTTTCTTTGCTGTAACCAAATGAACCAACTGACAGTAGTGCAACTTGTTGCTGTAGGCTGGTTTTCTGGGGAACCTGGAACCTTAAAAATATTCATGGCCTTCCTGGTTCTTAAGTAATACCTTTTGACTGAATCTACATTTTATATAACAAATCCTTCTCTTAAAAGGAGTATGGCAGAAAAAGAGGATGCTATTCTTGCCTCTTTTGGTGCTTAAAAAAGAAAGATCTTAAAGTCAGAAAGGCACAAGTTCTGGAAGCACTTGTAGTGAAAATAAGATGGAGTCAGGCAGGCTAGGGCAGATAGGACATATCTAGTCAAGCCGGTTTAGGTCCGTCCTGACCTTCACCCCCATCTCCCATTCTTGCTGTTTTGTAAATTTAGCTCCCACTAAGATGCCAATCTTCAGTAGTTTAGGTGGACTGATTCAGAAGATTAAACCTTGAATGCAACGTTGTAATAGGTCCCTGTGATAGAGTCAAATTGGAGGGACCTGCCCAAATAGAACTGACCAGCCCAGGAAGAAATGAATGGATAAATGTCCCACCCACGGAAAAGGGAATGGGCCAATCCCCACCCTTCTGACCTTTTAAAATCCCCATACACCTTAACCCATGTGCTGACTTCCTTCTTGAGCTCAGCTCAGCTGCACCAGGGTGGTAATAAAGGCTGATCTTGCCCACACAGAACCTGGACTCTGCTTCCTTTCATTTCATGTTTTGGAATAATCTTTTATTTTCAGTCTTTGACCTCTCATTTTGGTGCCAAGAACCTTGGGTGGGCCAAGATACACCCCCGTCAGACCCAACTAAAGAGACTCCTGTACCAATGAGATGAAGAGAAACAGGAACCCCTCCAACCCCCATCCCAAATTCATCCATTTATTGTTGAGGTGAGTATTTGTCTAGAAACTCTTTCTGAATTTTTTCTTTCCTTTTCCCCACTCCCACTCCTCTTTCCCTCTTCCTCCATCTCTGGGTCTTTTAAGCCCTCGTATAGCCCCTCTGTCAGCTTTTTAAACCTTTTTTCCCTTTCCCCAGTCTAGACTAAAAAATTCCAGTGGTCTGTGACTCCTAAATCCAGTACCAATCACAGACTAACCCCAGCAAGTCAGATTCACCAGTCCAGTGCCTCGTACATGGGAGCTGCCCTGCCCTAGGCCCAGACCACTTTTTTCCAATTGGTTTAAGGTAGGGTCCCTCAAACTTTTTACACAGGGAGCCAGTTCACTGTCCCTCAGACCATTTGAGAGCCAGACTATAGTTTAAAAAAAAAAACTATGAAAAAATTGCTATGTACACTGCACATCTTATTTTGAAGTAAAAAAACAAAATGGAGGTGGCTCTTGTGCCTCAAAGAAGTAGGGCACCAGCCCCACATACCAGAGGTGGTGGGTTCAAACCCAGCTCCAGCCAAAACCTGCAAAAAAAACCAGTAACAAATACAAATACAATATTTAAAATTTAAAAAAAGGCACCCCCGTGTGCAAAAAAAAAGACCTCCTAACTTCAGGAAAAAAAGGCCCCCCTTAACCTCAAAAAAGGCCCTACTAACTGCAAAAAAAAATCCTAACTTGTTGTTACCTTGGTCTTCAGGCAGCAGCAGGCTCTGCACAGGCAAGCTCATGACTCCACTGATCAAGAGTCTCAGTCTCACCAACTGAGAGGAGGAGTTGAGAGACAGAGAGAAGGCAGGAGTCAGAGAGTGCAGCACACATTCAACACATGCCCACTGTGCCTGGGACAAGTCAGCTGCTAAGCAGGATGGCAAAAACACCTGGTGGGGAGAGACAGAGAGAAGGAGGGGAGTCAGAGAGTGCAGCACACATTCCACACATGTGCACTGCAGCCTAGGATGAGGGGCTGTTAAGCAGGACTGCAAAACATCTGGCGGGGAGAGACAGAGAGAAGGAGGGGAGTCTAAGAGTGCAGGGCACATTCCACACATGCACACTGCGACCCAGGATGAATCAGCTGCTAAGCAGGAGAGGCACCAGTGGCAAAACCACCCAGCAGGCCTGATAAACATTCTCAGTGGGCCACATATGGCCCATAGGCCATAGTTTGAGGACCCCTGGTTTAAGGTCACACACCAAGGCCTAGTATCCTCCCTGAACCTAGCCCTCAGGTTCCTCCTCCATTTTTTTCTGGCTGCTTCAAGGTCACACAGGGAAGCCTAGTAACCTCCATGACCCCAGCCCAGCCCTCAGCCACCTCCTTCCTCCCCCTCCATTTTTTTTTTTTTTTTTTTTTTTTTTTTTGCAGTTTTTGGCCAGGGCCAGGTTTGAACTCACCACCTCCAGTATATGGGGCTGGCGCCCTACTCCTGTAAGTCACAGGCACTGCCTTCCTCCTCCCCCTCCATTTTTTTCCTAGCTGGTTCAAGGTCATATGCAGAGGCCTTGTAACCTCCCTAACCCCAGCTCACAACCACCTTCTTCCTCTTCCTCACAGGCTCTCTTTACATTCTCACTTTAACCTCACTTTTTTTTTTTTAACCTCCAGTTTCTCATATAGGGACGATTCAGTTATGAATTTCCCCCTTCTTCAACTTAAGCTGCCTTTTAACTTACCTCAGACCTTGAAAGGCTCTATCCTGACCTAAACATCTCATCTTTTTCTGTAACACTAATCAGCCTACATACAAACTAGACAATGGCTCTTGATGGCCCGAAAATGGCATATATGACCTCTCAATTCTCACTGATCTCAATAATTACTGTTGGAGATTAGGCAAATAGTTTCAGATTCCCTATATCCAGGTCTTTCTACTCCTCCAAAACATTCCTTCTCTGTGTTTGTCTTGTGAACTCTCTCATATTTTTCTTGCACAAATAAAACCGGCTTCCCCTGACCCTTCTGAATCTCCATTGTCTTCTTTCCACCCAGCAGACAACTCTCCACCTTCTGTCCCTCTATAGCCCCTCCTCCCTCAAACTCATTCCTACCCGCAGCATTCCTACATACAATTCCACCCCCTAACTGCCCCCCACCCACCTTCCACCATATGTGGCAGAGAGACAAAAGATGGTGGAACCGGGAGAGAAAATAAACATGGCAGACCCAATTTCCACACCCCTACTAGGTCCGGCCACATCTTTGGGCCTTCTATTTTCAGACCACCCAACCCCTCTACCCCCTCTGTGAGGTTGCAAGAACAGATTGCATCATCAGTGTTCATGTCCCTTTCTCTCTCTCAGTCCTGTCCCACATAAGTCAAAGACGAGGTTCATTCTCTACAGATCCACAAAATAGTCTCAAGAATTTAGATATCTTACCAATCATATGATCTAACCTGGCATGATTTATATGTCATCCTCACCTCCACCATAACTTTGGAGGAGAGAGAGCAGGTCTGGACCCAGGCCCAGATTCATGTAAAAGACTTATGTAGGTTAGACCAGACCCTGCAAGAGGCACTAGAGCCATTCCCTGGGAGAACCCTAATTGGAATTATCACCCTAACGCTCTTAGAGTCTGCATCCATAACCATGTGGTCCAATGTCTCTTAAAGGGACTAAGGGGGAGAGGGGAGCCCATAAGGCCATCAATTATGATAAATTTAAAAAAAAAAACAACCCATAGCACGATGAAAATCCTGTCCAATTTTTAGCTCGTCTTAACAAAGCTCTCGACTGATATATTACCCTATCACCAGACAATAAGCAGGGCAGACTCATTATTAACATGAATTTTATCTCTCAGTCTGTATCCAATATCCAAAGAAAAGTCCAAAATCCGCCCCAGGGCCCTCAGACCTCCCCCACAGCGAGATCTCAAAGAACTGGCTTTTAAAGTTTTCAATAACCAACAAGAGACCTCTAAGCAACAGTGCCTCTCAGAGCTTCTGCTATTAGACAAAACCTGGCTACTTCTTAAAACTCATCAGAGCACTCTGAAATAATGAAATCTTCCCAGGAATCATGTTTTAACTGTAACAAACCAGGCCATTTAGGCAAAACAGTGCCTAAATCCATACTCTCCCCCCAACAAGTGTCCAGCCTGCAGAATTTCTCTCTGGAAGTCTGACTGCTCGGGTCCTTCTGAGAATCTGGCTCAAAGCCACCCAGGACCTAGCAGAATTTCCCAACCTTTTAGGCCTAGCTGTAGAAGACTGATGATCCCCAGAGATTCAGAACAATTATGAAATCTGAGCCCCGGGTATTTTTGCTAATGGAAGATAGCCTGTTTCTTTTCTGATAGACATGAGAGCAACCTTTTCCACACTGCCATCTTATAAAGATCCTCTAAAACAGAGATCTCGGTGGTGGGAATTGACAGTAATTTACTGTATTCTCATGCTGTACATCACCTTTGTGGTGTTCATTCTACGGACACTCTTTTTCACATTCATTTCTTATCATCCTTTCATGCAGCATTCCTCTACTTGGTAGAGCTATCCTCTCAAGATTACAAGCAACCCTGATGATTTCCACTGGTCTCTACCTCTCACTACCCATCCTGCTCCTCTCCAGCCCCTTCCCTACAACCCCTCGATTCCCTCCATCTGACCTCCTCCATACATCCCATCATGTAGGACACTTCTCTTCCTTCTATATCCTCTCATCATTCATCCATTCTCATTGCTCTCCAACCCCAACATTCATATCCTTCCCTTAAACAATACCCAATTCCCAAGGCAGCCTACAGGGGAGTCAAACCACTCATCTTCAACTTCTGTCAGCTGGCATTCTCAGACCTACTAACTTACCCTATAACACTCCTATCCTTCCTGTCAAAAAAACCTGATGGTTAATATCAGTTAGTGTAAGACTTATTGGCTATTAATGAAATAGTTCAGCCTATTCACCCAGTAGTCCCTAATCCCTATACCCTCCTATCTATCATTTCTTCCAACACCTCCCACTACAGTTTTAGATCTCAAAGATGCGTTCTTTACCATCTCCATCCATGAACTCTCCAAACCCCTCCTTGCCTTCCCCCTGGAGAGTTCCTGATTCCTCTTCCAGCTAACACCTTGACTTGTACAGTTCTCCCACACAGATTTGGAGATAGCCCTCATTACTTTGGGCAGGCACTTCCGGCCAACCTCCAGCAGTTAACTTTACTGGGGAGTTCCACACTTCTTCAATATGTAGATGGCCTTCTTTTGTGCAGCTCCTCCCCCACTGTCTTCTGGTAGGACACCATTCACTTACTCTCCTTCCTCCCTAGCAAAGGGTATAGAGTATTCCCTTATAAAGCCAAATTAATATCTCTCTCTCGGGCGGCTCCTGTGGCTCAGCGAGCAGGGCGCCGGCCCCATATACCGAAGGTGGCAGGTTCAAGCCCGGCCTCGGCCGAACTGCAAAACAAAAAATAGCCGGGCGCTGTGGCGGGCGCCTGTAGTCCCAGCTACTCGGGAGGCTGAGGCAAGAGAATCGCTTAAGCCCAAGAGCTGGAGGTTGCTGTGAGCAGTGTGACGCCAC
>CAUYON010003792.1:0-14850 GCA_963573935.1 Arctocebus calabarensis
TCCTCCTTAGCTCCCTCCCCTCTCCTCTCGGCGCTTCCCGCGGCCCCCCCGTCTCCGCCGGCCGAGTGGTGCTGCCCGCCTCCAGCTGACCGGCCTGGAATCCCGACTCGGAGCCCCGGACTCGCGCCCGCCCGCGCGCCCTCTCCCTCCCCTTCCCCCCGCCCGAGTCCCCCGACGCCGCCGCCGCCGCCTCCTTCGAGCGGGGTCCAGGCCCAGCCGCTGCCGCCGAGCTCCGCCGCCGCCGAGCACCATGGGAGACGCTGGGAGCGAGCGCAGCAAAGCGCCCAGCCTGCCGCCTCGCTGTCCCTGCGGCTTCTGGGGCTCCAGCAAGACTATGAATCTCTGTTCCAAATGCTTTGCTGAGACGGAGTCTCACTTTATCACCCTCAATAGAGTGCCGTGGCGTCACACAGCTCACAGCAACCTCCAACTCCTGGGCTTAGGCGATTCTCTTGCCTCAGCCTCCCCAGTAGCCGGGACTACAGGGGCCCACCACAACACCCGGCTATTTTTCTGCTTTGCAGTTCAGCCGAGGCCGGGTTTGAACCACCCCGCCACCTTTCGGTATATGGGGCCAGTGCCCTACTCGATGAGCCACAGGCACTGCCCCAGATAAACTTATTTAATGTAAGTTTTGTTTGTTTGTTTTTGTTTCCGAGACAAGGTCTTAACATGTTGCCCCAGCTCAAGTTCAGTGGTGTCATCACAGCTCAAACTCCTAGGCTCAAGTGATCTACTTGTCTCACTCAGCTTCCTAAGCAGTTGGTACAGGCACCTGCCACCACTCCCAGGTAATTTTTTCTATTTTTAATAGAGATAGGATCTCACTCTTGCTCAGGTTGGTCTGGAACTCTTGACCTCATGTAATCCCCTGGCCTCCTCTTCCCAAAGTGCTAGGACTATAGGCATGAGCCATGGTACCCAGCCATTATTTAATGTAAGTTTTACATGTTATGGAGGACTTCAGAAGTGAAGACCCAAACACCCAAGGAAAAGTGTATTTTTATGGATAGTCATGCAGAAGTATAATTAGAGGACAAAAGGTTGATCTATGGTAATAAACTGGGGGGAACTTAGCCAGGCTCGTTTGCTCAGATTCTTCTTGGTGTCCCCATGTGACATTTTTTCCCTCTGGTTCAGGGCAGGACACCTATCACATGAGGGTTTTCAGGGGAGGAAGGAGAGAGTCAGAGGGTGACTTTCCTGCTCATGCAGTTTTCTTTTAATTTTGGCCAGGGCCGGTGTATGTAGGCCCTACTCTCCGAAGCCCTCCTCCTTTGAGCCATGGGCGCTGCCCTATGCAGTTTTCTTAATTGCTTTTACTTACAAGAAAGCATGACAAGGTAAATATTGGGAGGTATTGTGTTCTGAGCCCTGAATGTAACAATGAAGAAAAGCTTCATGACGTTTTTGCTGAGAGGCTTAAGTAGAAATTCCAAGGAAAGATCCCCAAGTTGGAGTGTCCACTAAAGAAAGTGTGACTTTCGGCTTGGTGTTTGTAGCTCAGCAGTTAGGGCGCCGGCCCACATGAACCAAGGCTGGCAGGCGAACCTGGCCCAGGCCTGCTGGACCACATTGGATGGCAACTACAACAACGACAACAATAAAAAAGAAAGTTTGACTTTCTGTGTACAATGGCAACCTTGTTTCCAGGAAGTCTTTTCTAGAAGAGGCTCTGTAATTTGTTGCTTAAACTTAATTTGAAGATCAAATTATTGAATTTTAAATTCACTCTTTAGATCCCAATATATAAGGCACATGGGGGCTGGGCATGGTGGCTCATGCCTATAATCCTAGCACTCTGGGAGGATCCAAGGTGGATGGATTTCCTGCGCTCGGGGGTTCAAGACCAGCCTGAGGAAGTGTGAGATCCCATCTCTAAAAATAGGCAGGTATTCGGGTGCCTCCCAGCTACTTGGGAGGCTGAGGCAAGAGAATCACTTAAGCCCGAGAGTCTGAGGTTTACTGTGAGCTGTGATGCCAGGGCACTTTACCCAGGGTGACAAAATGAGACACTGTCTTGAAAAAAAAAAAAAGGGAGGTTCGAGGCCTGTGGCTCAAGCTGCTAAGGCGCCAGCCACATACACCTGAGCTGGCGGGTTCGAATCCAGCCCAGGCCTGCCAAACAATGATGGCTGCAACCAAAAAATAGCCAGGCTTTGTGGCAGGCACCTGTGATCCCAGCTACTTGGGAGGCCGAGGCAGGAGACTCACTTGAGCCCAGGAGTTGGAGGTTGCTGTGAGCTGTGATGCCACAGCATTCTACCCAGGGCGACAGCTTGAGGCTCTGTATCAAAAAAAAAAAAAACCACACAGCACACCAAAAAAAATCAATTTGATCACATCCTAAGAGGCCTAGACTCAGGAAAGAGGGAAAAAGAAAAGGGTGAAAAGAATGGAAATAACTGTAAACAAGCAGCTTAGATCTTGATTTTTCTCCACAGACATACACACCTATATTTTATAATATACTGCCATTTCATAGTTGAGCTAATCTTTTCCTAGGTATTTCTGCTGCTGGTTCTTTTTCAAGTCATGGGCCATTGTACCTTAATACCCTCACCCATTTGGCCCAGGTCTCTTAGCTTCTTTACTATTTTGAGGACTTAGTTGCTGTTCAAGGTGTGTAACAAAAGAAGACATGTGGGATTGGGATTTGGAGAATCCCTGAGTTGCAGCACCCTGGTTTCCTCATCTGTACAGTGGTTGAAATCAAAGTCTCACAAGAGTAGCTATAAAGTAGTGTGCAGGCAGTGGGGCTACTATTGTTTGCAACAACCTTCCTGTTTAGTTTTATTTGCAAATGTCACCAGTTTTTGACTTAGTCTCAAGTGCATCCTCTTTGGTGTTGATGTTGGCTCTGCTTTACCCCACAGGCCTTTACACCATCAGGGCAGCAGGGCACCAGGTCGGCAGATGTATTCGGCAGCTAGCATTCAGTTTCGTGTGTAATAGGAAAGAGATTAATTAAGGATGTTAATGTGGTCTAACACTAAATCTCGGGGAGTCTCGCAGGACACATGAAATCAATCCTTACAACACATATGCATTCACACGCTTCTGAGCATTTTGAAGACATTTTGCCGTGCTGTTATTTATTTTTTTAATTATTAAATCAGATGGGCTTGGTATTGCCCTGCCGTGATGGAATTTCTAGTTGAGGGATCAGTGTCATGTCCTGGCCCCCGCCACAATTACATTCAAGCTATAAGTAGTTATGCAAAGTCGTAGGTTAAATGATTTGGGAATAAAATGTCATTTGATGTGACAGAAATGAACCCTTGGAGGCCCACATTTCCTCTGGGACTTGCTCTCACTTCCACTTCTTCTGTTAAGTAATTTTATTAACTGAGGCAAGGAGGGGCATGGGGTGACAAGGGAAATATTTTTTGCTAACATTTTAATCCTGATCACAAAATTTATTGTGTGTGGATTTACTTGCATTTGTAGCTATAAAGCCCTGGAAGATGATGAAAGTAAAAATTAGAATGCATTGTTTTTCTTCCCAGGTGTTATTTAAAGCATTGTGTGAATTGTCAAGAAGATTAATTGTTGTTGCTTGCAGCTAAACAGATGATAAATTTTAAAATTATATTATTACTGTGTGTCAGCATAAAAGCTCTGTGTCCCAAGTGTGTCACCTTTTCTGTTGCTGTTGACAAGGTTCACATTTATAGCACGCTGCCAGAAGGTGTTGACATATATTCAGATTACTGATTAAGTGTTTTTAAAACGTGCCACTCAGAAACTAACCCTGATATTCTATGAAAGAGTCATTTTTAGGAGTAAGATTTTTTTTTTCTTCATTGACATGGAAGAAATGTTAAACATTGCCATTTTAAAAAGGAGCTAATGTTAGTATAGTTTCCTATTTTAAATGGCAACACACAAATGAAAATGGCTTTAGCATTCTTATTACTTCTCCCGAACAGGAAAGGCAACCACATGGTGTAAAAATATCGCCAAAGAAGGTGCTAAATGGCTCCTTGTAAACACCCCTGGCTAGGCAGTGGACCCACGATAGTGGAGGGTGGTACCATCCTCAGGTGGTGTTTGTGCTGAGAAGTCTGTTGCTTTGACTCCTTCAAGTTTGAAGGCTGACACAGAGCTGGGGGCTACAAAGTCTAACAGCAGAAACTGTACACAGCAGCCAAGTGGCCCTGAAGCCTTGGGGTTCCTCTCCCACCGGAGTGCTGAAAGAGCTCTCTGGTCATTTTGCATTTTGTGGATGGAATGAGCTGGCCTGCTGGCCAAAGGCTGCTGCAGGGAATGATAAGGAAATGTAATGCTTCAAGAATGAATATCCGAATGCTTTTCTTTTGGGTATTAAGGTATATGTTGGCCTGTTAATATTCTGTGTCTCTGAAGGCAGCTTGAAAGAACTTGAAAACAAATGATTCATTATGGAAAAGTTGGAGGTTTTTTTTTTTTCAGTCCGATTGTCAAGATTCCTTTGTTAGTTTTGGAGGGTGACTGTTTCCTCCCAGGATGGAGAAAGTCAGTGCTGGCTCTGTGATGTTACAGAGGATGGCGTAAGACAGCCAGGAGCCCACGTCAGTTGTCACTTTATCCCAGTGTGGTGCAAAGTGAGAGGTGGTGCAGTGACAGCCTCGGGTGCCCTCAGGAGCCAGGGACTCTCCAAATAATTTTTGTGACCAAAAGTATATAGGAGGTTGTAAATAGCCTACAGGGACATTAATGATAAGTGCCATTTACCCACACTTAACTAGCTCCTTTGTGTATTCGTGTTATAGGATCTCATTTAAATTCAACAGGAATAAAAAAACTTGTACCCCCTAAATCTATTGAAATTTAAAAAAATTTTTAAAGCCGTGTTAAGAACAACAGCAACAAAAGTAAGTCTAGCAAGATAACAACTATGTGAGGATGTAGTTTTATCCTCATTTTACAAAGGAGTGGCATGACCTTGGTGTCCCCATCCCCTGCTCAAAGTAAGTGGCAGCAGCATTTGAGCCCAGGCACATCAGGTTTCAGAGCCCCACTCACATCCGCTCAGCAGCTATTCATTGTTTATCTGCTATGTGTTAGGCACTGTTGGCACTGTTTTCATCACATCTGTCTTTTTTTCTTGTGTTTTGGGATAGAACCTCACCCTGTTGTCCCAGTGTGGAATACCATGGGGCCAGCCTAGCTCACCTCAAACTCCTGGGTTCAAGCAGTCCTCCTGCCTCAGCCTCCTAAGTAGCTGGGACTATGGGTGCATGCCATCACACCTGGCTAATTTGTTTTTCTAGTTTTTGTTTTTTTTTTGAGACAGAGCCTCAAGCTGTGAGCTCACCCTGGATAGAGTCCTATGGCATCACAGCTCACAGCAACCTCCAATTCCTGGGCTCAAGCGAGTCTCTTGCCTCTGCCTCCCCAAGTCGCTGGGACTACAGGCACCCGCCAGAATGCCCGACCATTTTTTTTTTTTTTTTTTGGTTGCGGCCGTCGTTGTTTGGCGGGACCGGGGGGCTGGATTCGAACCCGCCAGCTCAGGTGTACATGACTGGCGCCTTAGCCCGTTGAGCCACAGGCGCCGAGCCTGTTTTTCTAGTTTTGGAGAAGACAAAGCCTTGCTTTTGCTGAGGCTGGTCTCCAACTCCTGAGATCAAGGGATCCTCCTGTCTCAGCCTCCCAGAGTGTTAGGATTAAAGGCAAGAGCCATGGCTTTTTTTTTGAGACAGTCTCATTCTGTTTCCTGGACTATAGCGCAGTGGCATCATTATAGCTCACTGCAGCCTCAAACTCCTGGGCTCAAGCCTCAGCCTCCCAAGAAGCTGGACTATAGGTACCCATCACCACACACGACTAATTTTTCTACTTTTTGTAGAGATAGGGTCTCATTCTTGCTCAGGCTGGTCTCCAACTCCTGGCCTCAAGTGATCCTCCTGCGTTAACTCTTTGTTTTTTAATGTGTAGGTATCGTTGGGAAGTGTTTGTAATGTATGTTCTTTTCTCTACGGAAGAGATACATTCAGAAAGATTTTTTTTCTTTTATATAAGACATTTGGGTTTGTTTTTTTTTTTTTTTTTTTTTTGTAGATGCAGAGTCTCACTCTATCATCCCCGGTAGAGTTCCGTGGCGTCACACAGCTCACAGCAACCTCTAACTCCTAGGCTTAGGCAATTCTCTTGCTTCAGCCTCCCAAGTAGCTGGGACTACAGGCGCCAGCTACAACCCCTGGCTATTTTTCTGTTTTGCAGTTTGGCGAGGCTGGGTTCGAACCCGCCAACTTCGGTATATGGGGCCAGCGCCCTCCTCGATGAACCACAGGCGCTGCCCTGTGTACAAATTTTTTTATGCCTGTTGACATAAAAGTAGAAAATTTTCCAACCAGTAGATGACAGAAGGTTAAAACCAAATTTTTCATTCTACTCTAAACCCAGAAACAAGTTTTCAAAGAAAAAAAAAAAAACAGGGTGGTGCCTGTGGCTCATCAAGTAGGGCGCTGGCCCCATATACTGAAGGTGGCGGGTTCAAACTGTGCCTCGGGGCTGAATTGCAAAACAGAAATATAGCCGGGCTTTGTGGCAGGCGCCTGTGGTCCCAGCTACTCAGGAGGCTGAGGCAAGAGAATCGCCTAAGCCCAGGAGTTGGAGGCTGCTGTGAGCTGTGACGCCACGGCACTCTACCGAGGGCGATAAAGTAAGACTCTGTCTCTGCAAAAACAAACAAAAAAAATAATAATAAAAAAACAAACAAACAAAAACCTTGTACACAAATAATACATACAGGTATGTAGAATGCTTATGTTTCATAAATTTTACAGTGATAAAACAAAACCCAGGCTTATGCAGATAGAGATAGTCCTGTTTTGTGGTTGGCAGTGACTTCTGGAGAAAGCAGTTGCTGAAAAGGAGAAGCACACCTGTGGAGGTTATTTGTGTCAGAGTTATTCATGTAAATGCTCAAGCCCCCACCAAGAGAGCGGAGATGTCTTTATGTTGTTAATGACATTCACATCTTTCCTCTCAATGAAGGTTGTCATTCATTTCCTCCAAGCCTTTACATGCCTTTCTTCTTTATCTGGCACATTTTGGGGGAAGTGTAAGGGAAAGATTTATTTATGTTACTTTGATGGTTTCATTCTCTTTATGGAAGTCCGGTGACCCAGTTATAGAGATGTTCTTGGAATATGTTGCTTTGATAGTTTCATTCTCTTTTTGGAAGTCCAGTGACCCAGTTACAGGGATGTTCTGAGAACATTCTGAATTATTAAACAGGCCGGTTTCCTTAGGTTAATTTCCTATGAACCTAAATAATGGTGGTAAATTAATTTAGATGTTAATTAGGACTCAAATAATGATCATACAGATTTATTAAGTTATTTGTCTAACAGCAATACATTTCTCTCTTTGATAGGTTACTGTAAGGTATTCTCATTTTGACCAGTGAACAGGAAACTGTCCAGCATGTTGAGTATGAGCTGTCAACTGGGTACAAACTTGGAAGAGCCGGGTCCACACCCCAGGGTCAGAATCTGTTTGACAGTTGACTTTCAGTAATTGTCTGTTGTTTAAATTGATGAAATTAATTTAAAGGAAGTAGCATGAGACAGTAGTACATTTCACTACCCTAGAATTTATTAAGCACTTTGTTGTACTGGACTGGCTTCTTTCATCGACACAGGCCAGCCTATGCAGGGATCCTAAGCATGGTCTTTAATCTTTCTTAGCATTGTATACACAGCCAAACTCAGAAAAAAAACAAAATGACTTTTAGCTATCTTAGGCCATTTGTAACCTCAGCTACCTCCAGTAAACCCAGTATACTACAAGCATGCGTCTGTTTACATCATGTTCGTATCAATATTACGTATAAGCAAAACACATTGAAAGTATTAGATATAGAATTACCATGTGGGGCTGGGCACTGTGGCTCGCCCATGAGCACATGGGGAGGCCGTGGGGATTGTCTGACCTCAGGAGTTCCAGACCAGCCTGAGCACGAGCAACATGCTGCCTTACTAAAAATAGAAAAACGATTTCTACTGGTGGCACATGCCTGTACTCCCAGTTACTTGGGAGACTAAAGCAAGAGAATCGCTTGAGCCTAAGAGTTCGAGGTTGCTGGGAGCCCCGACACTCTACCCTGAGTGACCGAGGAGTGAGACTTTGTCTCCAGAAAAACAAACAAACAAGGAATTACCACGTGATCCAGCAATTTTACTTCGGGTATACACCCAAAAGAATTGAGAGCAGGGACTCGGACAGACACCGCTCTGCCATGTTCATAGCAGAATTACTCACGAGATAACCAAAAGATGGAAGCAACCCAAATGAATGGACATAATGTGTTGCATGGGAAGGGACACCAAGAAAGGGGCTTCAAGGAGGATGGGAGGCAGCCTGGCCTGTGGAACCAGGAGGCCAGGAGGGTCCGTAGGATCAGTTGCCACTCAACCGGTAGACAAGGGCAATGACGCCTGGCCGTGCAAAGAGGCCGCTGAAAGACGGCCAGTTTCAGGAGAAGAAGGGGTGTCACACCCCCACACTGCGCTGTGCGCCTCTCTTACCTGTTGTCCTTTTTGAGAGGGACTCACTTATAACTGTCTTAGGAAGTATGCTAAACTTTCTCTTTGTGCTTCCCAAATAAAATCTCTCTGTCACCCGGTTGCTGTGAAGGTCATTTAACTTTCTGTCCTCACCGCCTGTGCCGCTCCAGTTTTATTTGCAGTTGCCACTCACTTCTGCCGTGCCTCAGTTGGCCTTTCTAGCTCCACCACGTAATTGAGCCAGGTCACTTGGTTTGGGGGAACCAGGACCCCCGCCCCTCAACAATGTTTACATACGAGTCTTCACAAAAAGGGAAATTCTGATACTTGCTATGACATGGATGAGCCTTGAAACTATGATGCCAAGTGAAGTAAACCAGAAACAGACGGACAAATACTACGTGATTCTACTTATATGAGGTACCTAGAGTACTCAAATTCATGGTAACAAAACTTAGAATGGTGGGTGCCGGGGCTGGGGGGAGGAGAGAATGGGGACTTAGTGTTTAATGGGTAGATTGTTTCAGTTTGGCAAAGTCTTTTTTTTTTTTTTTTTGCAGTTTTTGGCCGGGGCTGGGTTTGAACCTGCTACCTCTGGCATATGTGGCCGGTGCCCAACTCCTTTGAGCCACAGGCGCTGCACGATTGTTTCAGTTTGGGATGATAAGACAGTTCTGGAAAGAGATAGTGGTGATGGTTATCTAACATTACAAAAGGACAAAAACAACCTAAAAATGGTTACAGTGGTAAATTTTATGTATGTCTTAGCATAATTTAAAAAAAAAATAGCATAATAAAGGCAAAGCCACTGGAAAAATATAATGTACTCCTTAGCCAAATATTGTATACCAATAGGGCAAAAATGTAAAACTATGTCAGACTTTTTGTAAATTTGTTCTCTACCATTCAGGGTCCTCTTGTCTGGTTTGCCTCCTGACCAGTCCCTCTTTGATGGAGCTTCAGTATGGCCGGGCACAGTGGCTCACGCCCAGACTCCTAGCAGTCTGGGAGGCCGAGGCAGGTGTATTGCTTGAGCTCAGAAGTTCAAGACCAGCCTGAGCAAGAGTGAGACTTCATCTCTACTAAAAAAATAGCTAGGCATTGTGGCGGGTGCCTGTAGTCCCAGCTACTCGGGAGGCTGAGGCAAGAGAATATCTTGAACCCAAGAGTTTGAGATTGCTGTGAGCTATGATGATGCCACAGCACTCTACCAAGAGTAACAGAGTGAGATTCTGTCTCAAAAAAAAATTTATTTTTAATTAAAGGGCAGTACCTGTGGCTCATTGAGTAGGGTGCCAGCTCCATATACCGAAGGCGACAGGTTCAAACCCGGCCTTGGCTGAACTGCCAAACAGAAAAATAGCTGGTGTTGTGGCGGGCGCCTGTAGTCCCAGCTACTCGGGAGGCTGAAGCCAGAGAATCGCCTAAGTCCAGGAGTTGGAGGTTGCTGTGAGCTGTGTGACGCCACGGCACTCTACCGAGGGCCATAAAGTGAAAAAAAAATTAACTAATTAATTAAAAAGTTAAAAAATTGGTGGAGCTTCATTAATAACGAGGTTATTCAGTAGATGCGGAGGCTGTGCCATGGTGGAAATTCTTAGTAGTTTTGAATTATCTGTACCATGTTTTCTGAGACTGGAACTTATCAGTAGAGTATTATTGTGTGGAAAGTAATGTGTAGTAATCAGTTTCTTCAGCATTTGTTCTAAAGTCAATAGTAATTGGAAATTACAGGCAGACAAGTTCACGTCTCTCATGATGTTACGTTGGAACCACATGTTGCCAAGTCAGTCGTCAGAGTGCCTGAAGGAGAAGATGGCTATACTTAGAGGCAGACTTAAGGAAGAAGAGGGTTTTGAAATTTGATTTTCAACACAGGCATCACTCTTAGCCCTCAAGACAGGTTAGAGGCTCCCCAGCACTTGACTATCTGGAAGGACTTTCAGAAACTGGTTAAATTTTTCTTCTTACCCTTCATGGGTAAAGTTGCAGTCTGAGCTGGACTTACTCTTCAAACTACTTCACTTTCTCTTAAAACTTTTTTCTTCTGCACAGGTAGTTGAATTTGAACATAAGTAGATATGCAGTATAATTTTTTGGAGAAGTTTGCTTTTGATTTTTTTTGGTAGAGACAGAGTCTTACTTTATCACCCTCGGTAGAGTGCTATGGCATCACACAGCTCACAGCAACCTCCAACTCCTGGGCTTAGGTGATTCTCTTGTCTCAGCCTCCCGAGTAGCTGGGCTACAGGTGCCCACCATGATGCCTGGCTATTTTCTTTTGTTGCAGTTAGACTGGGGCTGGGTTTGAACCCACCACCCTTGATCTATGGGGTCGGCGCCCTACAAACGGAGCCACAGGCATCGCCTCTGCTTTTGATTTTTGGATTAGTGATTTTGAATTACTCATTTATAATAATTCATTATATAGGGCGGTACCTGTGGCTCAAGGAGTAGGGTGCCAGCCCCATATGCCAGAGGTGGCGGGATCAAACCCAGCCCCAACCAAAAAAATAATCATTACTATAATTCATTTTATAATAAAACACATTAAAAATTTGAAGCACTAATTACTAAAAACAGGTTTCAGGCTGAGCACAGTGGCACATACCTATAATCCTATCACTTCGGGAAGGTGAGGTGGGAGGATCGCTTAAGGCTAGGAGTCTGAGACCAGCTTGGGCAATATAGCAAGACTCTATCTCTTCAAAAAAATTAAAAAATTAGCCAGGGGTGGTATGTGCCTGTAGTCCAGGTGTTCAGCAGACTGAGGCAGGAAATGGGCCTTGATCCCAGGAGTTTGAGATTGCAGTGAGCTATGACAATGCCACTGTAGTCTAGCCTGGACAACAGAGTGAAACCTTGTCTTAAATAAATAAATAAATCGCCAGTATTCTCTGTAATGGCAGCTAATCGCGCTGCTGCAGTGCCGGTTGGCTTGGTATGAAGGTGTTGATAAAGCCTGGTGATTTGTGTAGTTGTTCCGAATCATGTTTCCCCGGGCTCAGCTATCAGATCTCTCTATGGCCCTTACACGTGAGAGTCATTGCGGACCTGTGCCGTTAGAGTTGAGGTGACCACGTCAGGAACGCACATCTTCCCACCAAACACACCCTCTGTCAGGCTCCGGAGCATATGTGCTTCCTGCTGGGTGCCGCTTTGCATGTGCCCTGGACCTGAGGACTCTGTAAGAAAGGCGCTGGATGTTCTGGACAGTGGTCCTGCTCCATTGTGCAGACATTCTCGGTCATCCACCAGGTTGGTTTATTCCCCACTCATACACTTCATTCGTTAATTAACGCACTCACCTGGCCATTTATTGATTTATTTTGTTATAAAGATATCTGCGTGTGTGCAATACTGGGAGGTTTACCCGTCTTATAGGAGTAAAGGGCAGGTAGGGATTAGCACTTTAGACCCATGAGGATCAGGTTCTGGAATCCTAGCTGTGTTAATTGCCAGCTGTTTGATCTTGGGCAAATTACTTAGCTTCTCTCTGCCTCATTTTCTCATTTATAACATTGGGATAATAGGTTAAGTCAGGATTACATGAAATGTTCATTCCTAGTACCTGGCACACATCAAGATCCTGATGCATTGTAGCTATTGTTAAGGGCTGAACGGTGTCTCCCCTACCCCCAATTCGTATATTCAAGGCCTAACCACCAATACTCAGAATGGGACCTTATTTGGAAACAGGGTCATTGCAGATGGAGTGAGTTAGTACACATATGATGCGATTAGGCCCAAATTCAGTACGACAGGTGCTCTTTAAAAAAGGGGAAATTTGGATACAGAGAGAGATGTGCATAGTGCAAGGTAATGTGCAGGGACACAGGGAGAAGACAGGTGTTCTCAAGCCACTGAAAGGGACCTGGCCAAGATCCTTCCCTCCCAACCCTCAGAAGGACCCCGCCCTACTGACATCTCCATTTCAGACTTTCTTTCTCCAAGACTGGGAGCCACTCAATTTGTGAATCTGTCACAGCTAACGAGCAAACCCACGCGGCTAGCATCCTCCTCCTCAGCTCACTGGGGTTCCATTAACCCCAGAACCGGCCTTTGCCTGTATCCTGGCCAATGGGAAATGAATTTGCTCCTGCTGGGCTTGTATTCCTGTCCTTTTCTGTCTGTCTTTGTGAAACAGCATACAAAAAAGTTCCAGCAAAAACAGGTGCTCGAGAAATTTCCTTGCCCTTCCATTCCTCCCTCTCTTAGAACAGGGGTAGGTGAAAAGAGTTTGTTTTCTCTTGCCACATTCCTGTCACTTGCTCAGCTTGATCTTTCTTTGAAAGATTGTAGCACTTTATAGGTCGTTGACACCTAGACACTGCTCATCCCCCTCCCAAACTCTTGATGAGACCCTGAGAGTTTATTTTGTTGACTTTGTGTGTGAGTTCTTCAGTAAAAAGGAAATGCAGATACCGGCTTCATGAAGACCTTGTTAAGGAGAGAACCTAGTCGCTGCATTTCAGTAGCAGACTTCAGTCTTGCCTGTTTTTAAATTGGTGGCCTAGGGTTTTGTTTGTTTGTTTGTTTTTAAAGAAACTTGAGGCTGGACAGTGGCTCTCCTTCCCCTGCAGAGGCCCAGAGGACATAGCAGGGCCGCAGTCTGGACGGGGTGGCCACGGCAGCACATGGCATTTGTTCTTCCCAGAGACCGTCTGCTGTGTTTCTCTGCCCCAGTGGAGCTGCCCAATAATAAAGCTGTTATTATTTATACTGCACAGCTTTTTTTTTTTTTTTTCAGCATCCTTGTCATTGAGACTAACGGAGACAGTGTAGGACATGAGGGAACTTGTGAGTTTTTATGCAGGTGAGACAGGATGGTATTTTTCCGGTAACGTTTTCCTAAACCCCTTCAGGTCTCCTGGTCCACTCAACCTTTTTTTTTGGGGGGGGGGGGAGGAGTCTCACTTTGTCTCCCTGGCTATTTTTAGAGATGGTCTCACTTTTGCTTAGGCTGGTCTCAAAATGCTGAGCTCAGGCAATCCTCCTGCCTCAGCCTCTCACATCGTTAGGATTATAGGCATGCGCCACTGTGCCTGGCCCACTTAAAGGGGTTTTCATTCTTGATTGGATCCTAAAATCCTGGTACTACCCAGGGGGGTGCTTTTTTTTCCTGACAAGTCATTTCCCTCAACAATTGTGCTCTTTGCATTTATGATGGTTCCAGAATCTTATTTCAACCTGGATGTTGTGAATGACTGCTCAAATTTTATGTATACAAAACTGAATTCATTAGCTTGCTTAAAAATATCTTCTGATTTGGGGTCTAAATAACGGCTTGGTTTTAGTACTTACCATGTTATGTTACCATTTATCCATGTGTCTGTTAATCCAACTAAAATTTCAGAGCTATGAACCTAGGAATTGTGTCTTTTTCACAAAACCTGTGGTCGATTATTGCTAGTGTATGGGAATGTTGCTTGACTTTTTAAAAAGTAAACTTAAATTTTTATGAAATAATATAAGTTGACAGGGTTATAGATGTCAAATAATTCTATAAGACATGCAAAACCTTAAGTCTGATTCCCCAAGACAGCCACTTTGAACTCTTGGCCGTTTAATCTGTATGTACCACCTTTTCAGTTTTAGACACTGTCCATTTTTCTTAGTCTGTTTGAGGCTTGGCGCCTGTGGCTCAACGGGCTAAGGCGCCAGCCACGTACACCTGAGCTGGTGGGTTCAAATCCAGCCCAGGCCTGCCCAACAACAGTGACAGCTGCAACCAAAAAATGGCCGGGCGTTGTGGTGGGCGCCTGTAGTCCCAGCTACTTGGGAGGCAGAGGCAGGAGACTCGCTTGAGCCCAGGAATTAGAGGTTGCTGTGAGCTGTGATGCCACGGCACTCTACCCAGGGTGACAGCTTGAGGCTCTGTCTCAAAAAAAAAAAAAAATAACTTGGCATTGTGGCTGTCTTCTATTGTCCCAGCTACTCAGCAGACTGAGGCAAGAAGACCACTCGAACCCAGGAGTTTGAGGTTGCTATGACACCACAGCACTCTACCCAGGGCAATACAATGAGACTCTGTCTCAAAAAAAAAAAAAAAAGAAAGAAAGAAATAAGAAGGATAATATATCATAACCAGGGCAGCCCCTGTGGCTCAGTGAGTAGGGCGCCGGCCCCATATACCGAAGGTGGCGGGTTCAAGCCCGGCCTCGGCCGAACTGCAAAAAACAAGAAAAATAGCCGGGTGCTGTGGCCGGCACCTGTAGTCCCAGCTACTCGGGAGGCTGAGGCAAGAGAATCGCTTAAGCCCAGGAGCTGGAGGTTGCTGTGAGCAGTGTGACGCCACGGCACTCTACCCAGGGCGATAAAAGTGAGACTCTGTCTCTACAAAAAAAAAAAA
>CAUYON010003794.1:0-46246 GCA_963573935.1 Arctocebus calabarensis
ATTGACCTCAACTACATGGTCTACATGTTCCAGTATGATTCCACCCATGGCAAATTCTATGGCACAGTCAAGGCTGAGAACGGGAAGCTTGTCATCAATAGAAATCCCATAACCATCTTCCAGGAGCAAGATCTCTCCAAAATCAAATGGGGTGAGGCAGGCGCTGAGTATGTTGTGGAGTCCACTGGCATCTTCACCACCATGGAGAAGGCTGGGGCTCACCTACAGGGGAGTGCCAAAAGGGTCATCATCTCTGCCCCTTCTGTTGATGCCCCCATGTTTGTGATGGGTGTGAACCATGAGAAGTAAGAAAACAGCCTCAGCCTTGTCAGCAATGCCTCCTGCACCACCAACTGCTTAGCCCCCTTGGTTAAGGTCATCCATGACAAATTCGGCATTGTGGAGGGACTCATGACCACAGTCTATGCCATCACTGCCACCCAGAAGACTGTGGATGCCCCTCTGCAAAGTTGTGGGCTGATGGTCGTGACACTCTCCAGAACATCATCCCTGCCTCAACTGGTGCAGACAAGGCTGTGGGCAAGGTTATCCCTGAGCTGAATGGAAAGTTTACTGGCATGGCCGTCTGTGTCCCCACTGCCAACATGTCGGTCATGGATCTCACCTGCCATCTGGAGAAGGCTGCCAAATACAATGATATCAAGAAGGTGGTGAAGCAGGCATCAGAGGGCCCCCTCAAGGACATCCTGGGTTATACTGAGCTCCAGGTTGTCTCCTCTGACTTCAACAGTGACCTCCATTCTTCCACCTTTGATTCTAGAGCTGGCATTGCCCTCGATGATCACTTTGTCAAACTCATTGCTTAGTATGATAATGAATTTGGCTACAGCAACAGGGTGGTGGATCTTATGGCCCACATGGCCTCCAAAGAGTAAGAACCCCCAGACCAGCAGCCCCAGCAAGAGCACAAGAGGAAGAGAAAGGCCCTTAGCTGTTGGGGTGCCCCTGCCTACTCTGTCCCCCACCTCACTGAGAATCTCCCCTCAACACAGTTTCCACACCAGACCCCCTAAAAAATGGGAGGGGCCTAGGGAGCCCCACCTTGTCATGTAACATCAATAAAGTTCCCTGAATTAAAAAAAGAAAAAAAAAAAAAAGAACCAGAAAAGAGGATCAACCAGAGAAAGGTCTCCAGGGGCAAGCATGACAGGGGGAGGGGTCTTAGTGATTAGTGCTCTGACTGTCCCTGGTTTACATGACACTGTACAGCCCCCGCATTCACTGCCCCCCAGATTCCAGTAAAAATCTGTTGTGCATAACAGCCTTGCCTTACCAGTGCTGTGGGAGGTTGTGGGACAGGATGCTCAAGGGAGGTGCAGCCTGTCCTGGGTCATCTCTTTCCTCAGGCCATCATGGTGATGACCTGTTGTGTGAAGAAAAGCCTTGAGGTCAGAGTCCTGGCAGCAGCCTGAAGGGAGCTGCTGAAGTTCAAGGGAACTGTTTGTTGCTAGTAGGAGCCAGACCTTCTTGGATCTGCTGGAAGTCACAGGACATACTTTACGAGAAAAGCAAATCCCCCCAACCCACTCAAAGATAACATAAGACTTACATGTGAACAGTTAAGACTCCAGCCTTAAGAAAGAGAAGGAAGGTTCCAGAAGGTCAAAAATTTGGAAATATTTCAGTTATATATCTATGTGTGTACAAAGCCAGGATAGTAGAGGAATTTTTAAAAGTTGGAATTTTAAAGCTCGTTGGTGGGAACAGGAAATCTTTCCCACAAAGGCTGATATCATTAAGAGCTGTTCCCACACTTTCTCCCAGAGTTTCTATAGTTTTGCACCTTGGAATTAAATCTTTTATCTGACTTGAGTTAGTTTTTGTAAGTGGTGAGAGGATCAGGTCCAGTTTCAGACTTCTACATGTGGCTAACCAGTTCTTTCTTCACCATTTATTAAATAGAGATTCTTTTTGCTAGTGTGTGCTTTTGTTGGGTTTATCTAAGGTCAGATGGCAATATGAGGCTTGTTTCATCTTCAGTTTCTCTATTATGTTTCATAGATCTATGTCTCTATTTTTGTGCCAATACCATGATGTTTTGATCATTATAGAATTTTAGTATAACCTGAAATCTGATAACATGATGACTCCAGATTTGTTTTCATTTCTTAGAATTTTGTTGGATATTTGGTATTTTTTCTGATTCTATATAATGCAAAGAACTATTTTTCCAAGTTCTTCAAAGTATGACATTGGTGTTTTAGTAGGGATTGTGTTAAATCTGTAGATTGCTTTGGGTAGCGTAGACATTTTAACACTGTTGATTCTTCCCAACCATGAGTACAGTATGTTCTTCCATTTGTTAACATCTTCTTTTTTTTTGAGACAGCATCTTTCTCTGTCACTCTGGGTAGAGTGCCCTGGCATCATCTTAGCTCACAGCAATCTCAAACTCTTGGTCTCAAGTGATCCTCTTGCCTCAGCCTCCTGAGTAGCTGGGATGGTATTACAGGTGCCCGCCATGAAGTCCAGCTAGTTGTTCTATTTTTACTAGAGACAGGGTCTCACTCTTGCTCAGGCTGGTCTCAAACTCCTGAGCTCAAGGGATCCACCTGTCTCCATCTCTGAGAGTGTTGGGGTTACAGGAGTGAGCCAATATGCCTAGCCTGTAAACATCTACTATTTCTTTTCTCAGGGTTTCATAGTTCTCTCTGTAGAGATCCTTTACATCTTTTGTTAGGTATATTGCCACGTATTTCATTTTCTTTGAAGCTATCGTGAAGGGTACTGTGTCTTTGATTTGATTTTTGACTTTACTGTTATTGGCATCTATGGAGGCAACCGATTTGTGAACATTGATTTTTATATCCTGAGAATTACTGTATTTTGCGATCACTTCCAGGACTCTTGTAATTGAGTCTCTGGGGTTTTCTAAGTATAAGATCATATCATCATCAAAAAGGAAAAGTTTGACCTCCTCTGCCCCCATTTGTATACTCTTGATATTCTTTTCTTGCCTGATTACATTGGCTATGACTTTCAGCACTATGTTGAACAGTAGTGGCGATAGTGGACATCCTTTTCTGGTTCTAGTGGATGTGATTCCAGTTTCACTCCAATCACTATGATATTGGCTGTGGGGTTGTTGCAGATGGCTTCAGTCAGTTTAAGAAACCATCCATGCTTATTTTCTTAAGTGTTCTTATAAGAAAAGGATGCTGAATTTTATGAAGACGATTCCATTGGCAACTGCAGCAATAACAAACATAAATAATAATCAAGCTAAAAGCTTCTGCACAGCTAAAGATGCAATAAACAAAGCAAAGAGACAACCTTCAGCATGAGAGAAGATATTTTCATGTTACAAATCTGACAAAAGGCTAATAACCAGAATCTACAAAGATTTCAAGCAAATCAACAAGAAAAGAACAAACAACACAATTAATCACCAGGCAAGAGACATGAACAGACCCTTCTTCCAAGACGGATCTTTTCCAAGAAACACATGAAAAAATGCTCATTGTCCCTAGTCATCAGGGAAATGCAAATCAAAACCACCTTGAGATATCACCTAATTCCAATGAGAATAGCCCACATCACAAAGTCCCAAAGTTACAGAGGCTGGCAAGGGTGTGGAAAGAAGGGAACACACACTCTGTTGGTGGGATTGCAAACTGGTATAGCCTTTTTGGAATGAAGTATGGAGAATACTCGAAGAGCTAAAAGGAGAGTTTCCATTTGATCCCAAAGTACTATTGCTAGGTATCTACCCAGAAGAAAAAATATCATTTTTTCATACTGAAATATTTATAGCAGCTCAATTCACAATTGCAAAGATGTAGAAACAACCCAAGTACCTATCAAGCCATGGATGAATTAAGAAATAATATGTGCACTATGGAATGCTATTCAGTCAAAAAAGATAGAAACTTTACATCTTTTGTATTTACCTGGATGGAGTTGGAGAATATTCTCCTTATTAAAGTATCTCAAGAATGGAAAATCAAGCATTCCATGTACTTAATACTAATTTGAAACTAGTAGATGAACAACTCTAGACTCACATGAGAGAAAAACACAGTTAAGGGTGGCACCTGTGGCTCATCCAGTTGGGCCCCCACCCCATGTACTGAAGGTGGCGGAGTCAAACCCAGCTTTGGCAAAACTGCAAAAACAAAAAAACAGAAAAATAGCCAGGCATTTTGGTGGGCCCCTGTAGTCCCAGCTACTCAGGAGGCTGAGGAAAGAGAAACGCCTAAGCCCAGAAGTTGGAGGTTGCTGTGAGCTGTGATGCTACAGCACTCTACCGAGGGCGATAAAGTGAGACTCTGTCTCTACAAAAAAAAAAAAAAAAAAGGAAAAAAAACCAAAATTAAATTCAATAAGTGGGCAGGGAGCTGGGGGATGGGGGAGAGGGCTCAGTGAGCTCCCACCTAACAGGTACAATTTAGGGATATATGGTATACGTTCTTTTTGAAGGACTCAACTACAGCTTGTGTGTTACCTAACAAACGCACACAACGTAACCTGATTGTATGCACTCTTGTATTAATATAAAATGAAAAAAAAAATGGAGAGAAAAAAAGAAATCAGTATCTGAAAAAAACCTTACTTGTTGAACTTAAAGAAGGGGGTGGATGTTTAAATATGTGCATGTGCTTGTGTTTGACCAAACATCCTTAATGCTGCTAACTGCTTCTCTGCTGTAGTCAGTGCCCAGAGACAGGGCAAGGGGATGTGGCTGGGAGCAAGAGCAGGGATCAATGTATCTGGATTTAGCACATCACTTTCTGTCCATAGTATCCATACCTTGCTCCCTACGTTTCATTAGCATGAAAGTCTATGTGAGTTGTCCTAAGAGCAAAAGCCCTTTTTCTTCTCACACCTAATATCTTGGTTCCAAATGGCAATCCATTGGATCCATCTTCTGCGAGTTGGTGACAAAGCTTTTATTGCTCTGTGGTGAGACCTAAAAAAATGAGGAGACAACTTAGAGCATTTCTCACAAAGTTAAATTTATTTAGTGTAAGAGACCATGTTTTATTCTGAAACTATGTCCACTTTTAAAGTATTAAAATATCCTTTCTTTTGTAGACTGTTGTAGCTAATTTTTTAAATACATACTCACTTAGCAAAATGAAAGACTTGGGACTCAGTATGGATCTATCACTCTTTAAAAACGTGAACTGATCTGTAAAGTGCAAAGTTTGGGAACTATTGATCTAATCGATTTTATTGTTTAGTTGCAGTTCCTTTATTTAGAGTACCAGGAAATTTTTAGCCAGGATCACATGAAAGATTTCCAAGGAGGATATTTACATAGGAAGAGTTTGTAGCCTAGAAACTAAACATATGAAGTATTACTAAGTTTAAAGATAGGATATCTTCCTCTGTAATGCTAAAGTCCAGATAGGAATTTTATCTACAAATATACCTGATGTCATGGACATATTCATGAACTAATAATTCTTAAAAATGCTTCTGAGCCCTGAAAACCCCACTGTTAGGGTGGAAAGCTCAGTAGGTGCTCATTGGATGGGAAGGATTTCTCTTTAGATCAAGATTAGGATATAAAAGTATAAAATTTATTTCCTATTCTTAGAAGAAGAGAGAGAGTGAGAGAGTCAAAGGGGGTGGGGAAAGGGAGGGAGAAAAGAGAGCTGGGAGATGGCATGGCTGCTTTTAAAGGGGTTGTAAATTGGTGGGGTACAGTTGAGAAACTGCTATATGTGTTCCTTTTTTTTTTCTTCTTAATGGTATTTAGATACGAAAAACAAACTGAACCAGATGCCAAGTCCAAGAGCTGGCTCCTCTGCCTTTCTGTGGAGCTGGGATTATGGGATTATCCATTATAGGAGCTGGACACATTCTTCCCTCGAGATATGATTGAAGCCTGAAGCTTCCTTTCTGTTGTTTACTCAAGAATGCCGTGAAAAACAAATTCTCAAAATCAGTTTTGGAGAGAAGGATTTGTAGCTCCTTTGTTTGTCCAGCCCTTTTGAGAATTTGTGGAAAACAAAATTCCCACGGAGTAGGGTGCCTGTGAGTAAGAGAATTTACAGGATTTATCTTTTGACTGTTACTAGCATATTGCAGGACTGGGTAATTTCCTGTCACTTTTGCAATTTTTACGAGGGCACCCCTTTCACCCAACTCCCAATTTTTGTCTTTCTCAACAAGGGAAAGAAAATGTTCTCTGGGCGCCACAGAGCAGAGGTAAAACTGACTCCCATTTTGGGCCTTACAGAAAAAGTGATGAGTAGTTTTAGAAAAAGAAGTAACAGTCCACTGGGAATAAACATGGTCAACATAAATATGTCAGATTAGCTGGCTTTTGCATATTGATAGAATTACTATACCGATGAGTGATTTGAATAGACACAGTGATTTTGACAAAGTCATTTTGTATCAGTGTGGGCAAGATTAAAAAGTCAGGTGATTAATATTGACTTGAAAAAATATTTCCAGTGGCCTGTTTTCCACAGCTATATTGCAATTGCCTAATTACTGGTCTGTTTCCCTGACTGGAGAGAATATAAGCTCTGTGAGGGCAGGAACCACATCTATATTATCCATTGCTGTATTTCCAGTACCTAGGACAATATCTGATACATACTAGGAGCTCTAAATTATTCCATGAATCAATGTTTTATTAAATATCTTCCTTAAACATTCAAAATGCCATGGAAGTTATGCTTCTTAGATTTTTTCCATGACATGGTGCTGCAAGGGTAGAACAGTGAGCCTAATCCTGATAATGTGAAATTTAACAAGGTTTCAACTTTGATACAAATAAAATATCTTATAAGGACAGGAAGCTGAGCCTTACAGTAGATTATAAAACGACTTAAGAACTTTAATCTTGGTAATGGCAAACAAGGTAATCAAAGTCGATCTTCTTGTTCAGAGTTTATCCAATAGTGCAAGATAAAATACATTAAAAAAACTCCTCAAAAGGACCAAAGTGCTGGGACACACACAGTAAGCCAAGTGCCAAACTTAGAATTCTACACCCTTCAAAAACGAAGACATTTTGAGAGAACCAAAAACTGAGAGATTTTTCTCACCAGCACCCACTCTAAAAGAAATGCTAAAGAAAATTGACCTTTGTGATAACCTTAAAGATAAAGGCAAAGAATAAAAAATTAACATAAGGGTAAGGACTCTGTAAAACAAATTATAATAATATATAACATATATATGTATTATTATTATAGTAATATACAATATAATATAAATATATAATGTATTTGTGTAAAACAAATTATAGTAATAGTCTGTGGGATTTGGCATATCTAGATAATTAAAATTTATGACTATAATAACAGACAAATCAGGAAGGAGAAAAATGGTGTTAAAGAGTTCAAACTTCCTGGCATTATCGAAGAATGGGGCAAAAGTACCAAGTCATGTTGGACTTTGATAAGTCCCTTAAGGTAACCACTAAGAGAATTTTAAAGAGTGCATAAAAGAGGTGAGCGGAAAAATATTAATTCAAAAGAAGGCAAGAAAGAAGAAAGTAGCAGAATATAAGGGACCAGAGAGAGTAAACAAGTAAAATGAAGGATTTAAATTAAATATGGCAATACTCACATCAAATGTAAATAAACCAAATTGTTTGATTAAAAGGCAAAGATGATTATGTTGGATTTTAAAAGGTACTGTAATAAGTGGTTCTTTGTAAGAATACAGAAAAATTGAAACTAAAGGTATGGAAAAGATCACGTTAACATGAATGGAACAGTGGAGTCAGCAGCAACAGAGGATATGTTCTTTCTGAGCACATGTGAACTTTTATAAACAAAGATGTTGGGCCAGAGAGCAAGATATTTCAAAGGACTGAAATCACACCTGATATATTTTCTAATCATAGTAAAATTAAGGTAGAAGGTACAATAAAAGTAACTCTAAAATTTCCCATATGTTTGGAAATTATGAAATATACTCCTAAATAACCCAAGGAACAAATTCCAACAAAAATTATAATATGTAAAAAATTTTCACTGAACAAGTAACAAGAATAATGCAAATCACACATGGAGGATGCAATTCAGATACACCTAGAAAATATTGTAAAACTTTAAAATGTGTATATTTTAAAAAGAAAAAAAAGACTTAAAAAATCACCCATCTAAAGAAATTAGAAAAAATGGAGAAGAAACTTGATAAAGCTTTTCACAAAGAGGACTCCACGTGGTCAATGACCATATGAATATATACTCAAAACTATTAGTCATTATAGAAATGAAAATTAAAACTTAATTAGATCTTACTATAAATCCAACAGAATGGCTAAATTAAGAACCCTGATAATACAAACTTTGGAAAATAATACAGAGCAATTGGAACTCTCATATTGTACTGTGAATTGGTAAAAGTTTATTTTTCTTTTTGAAAAATAAAATTGGTACCCATATACCATGGGTTCCACAATTCCATCCCATTGAATATACCCAAGAGCAATGGATACACTTGTACCTCAAGAAATATTTGTAAGAATGCTTCTAAAAAAAACTCAATTTTCCATTAATATAATGGAGATATTTCTCCATTATAGTGGCATTTATACAATGGAATGCCCTACAACAGAGGTTAGCGAAGTTTTTATGTAAAGAATGAGACAGTCAATGTTGGGTGGTGCCTGTGGCTCAAGGAGTAGGGCGCTGGCCCCATATACCAAGAGTCCTGGGTTCAAACCCAGCCCTGGCCAAAAAACTGAAAAAAAAAAAAAAAAAAAAAGAATGAAATAGTAACTGTTTTAGGCTTTGCAGGACAGATGGTCTCTTTACTCAACTTTACCACTGTAGTGGAAAAGCGACCACAGAAAATAAGTGAATGTTTGAGCATAGCTGTGTTCAAGTAAAACTTCATTTATAAAAACATGCAATACACCAGAGTTTCCCTACTGGCTCAAGTTTGCAGACCTCTGCCTGTTGCAGTGAAAATTAATCAGCTACACAGATACCGTTAAATCTACACAGTGTTGAATATCAAATCTGAGTATTGTATAATTTCATTTCTGTAAAGTTAAAAAAAGACCAAACTAAAGAAATCATAGTGTTAATATTCAGGAGAGTGGTCACTTTTGAGGAGACAGAATGGGTGGTAGTTGAAGGTAGCATGAATGGAGTTTCTGGCATCACTGACAATGTTCTTTTTCTTGATCAAGGGAATTTTTTTGAATAAATACACACACATACATATAGACACACATATAAATATATATACACACACATATATATTTATACATATATATGCCCATATAAAATGTTAGCAGCCTCCAAGTAGAGAGTTTTCCAAGTACTTGGCAATAACTGCGAAAACCATTTAGAAAGCACTACGTAAGCCAAACAAGCAGATGTTTTTATCAAAAGATTGAAGGCAAAAGTACACTCTTTGAAGAGAAGACAGAGAGTGGCTAGGCTCAAAAAGGAAGCTGCACCAGAGGAAGTGATTCTATCTATTCATCTATCATCTATTCATTTTACTCAGTGGTAAATGCCGTAATGTATTTTCATTGTTAAAAAGGGGTTGCGACCCACAGGTTGAGAACCGCTGATATTACTAATCGAGGGGAGAAATATTCAAGGCTAAGGGGTTGGCTTCAAATTCCAATACTTCCTTAGTTATTAAAATCACAATGTAAATGATATTATAATTAGCCAAAGTTCACGTTGGCAAGAGATAGTTGGCAACCTGGTTGAAACTGGTTCTTCCTGCGGTGATCAGTCTCTGGTTAGTTTGCTGAAAGGTTGTTTTCTTTAGCATCTGTGGGCGATCTGCATGCCCCTGTATTCAGTCTGAGCCCTGAGTCCTAGTCTCCTGTCTAAAAGTCTATATACAAGCTTATGCGTATATCAACAACTCCCAATAGTGTCTTCATAACATTTTGTAAATCTATCCTGAAATGAAAAGGTTATTTAAATATCTATAGCTCTACTTATTATAAAATTTTAGTTTATCATTTTACATATTATATATTTAAATAACCTTTTTATATAAGAATAGTTTTAGAGTCACAGAAAAATTGCAAAGACAGAGATTTCCTGTGTACCCTCACCTGTTTCCGCCTACTGTTAACATCTTACATTATTGCGAGATCTTTGCCACAACTAATGAGCCAGTATCGATACACATGGTCCACATTTTATTCGGATTTTCTGAGTTTTGACCTGATGTCTTTTTCATGTTCCAGGATTTTGTTATCATAACTTTATGGGCCCCTCTTGCTCAGAATTTCCTGGCTTTTGATGACAGCTTTGGGGAATACTCATGGGGTCTTTTGTAGAATATTGTGCATTGTGTATTGTGTACTCATGACCTTGGGGTCTACTCATGGGGTCTTTTGTAGAATATTGTGCAATGATAAAGGTGCTATTTTCACTACCTTGTACTGTCATTGTCAATATTGACCTTGGTCACCCATCTGAAATAGTGTTTGTCAGGTTTCTTCACCGTTAAGTTGTCTGTTTCCTTGTTTCCATCCATACTGGACTCTTTGGAAGAAATACTATGTGCAGCCCACCCTTAATGGAGAATTGTGATGTCCGAGAAGTACAGAGTGTCTGTATATATTACTTACAATTCTACTGCGAAGAAGTCTTCTCTCTTTTCTTTATCTATCCATCTAATCTATCCGACCATTTATGTCAGTATGGACTCATGGATATTTACCTTTATTTTGCACCATTTTTCCACATGTATTATATTTTACTACAAAAGTTAAAAATAACATGAGAACTCCTACACAAACTGCAATTTTATTTGATAACAAACATCTTGAGAGTCAAAAGTAGAACACTACTGTCAAAACAGCAAATGAATCTAGATACAAAAGTAAAAATATAGCTTCAGGGACAGGGGAGGCAATATAAGCAATCTTGTTCTATTTTATGCTCTGTAAAAATTTGCACAGCACTGTAAATATTGTGCTAGTTCTGGGCATAATCTTTCAGGGGAGATGTAAGAAATGGGGTGTCATTCTAAGAAAGGCCATGCTGCTAAGGGTCCTTGAAGCTTGATACGATAAACGAGATCGGACCTCCTTGGATTTAATGATACTTGTGGAAAGTTCAGACGTCTATCTTCACTGTACATTTCGATGACTGACAAAAAACTTAATCCAGCCCCATCTTCTCGTTGTCTTCTCCTGATATTTTACCCTTCCCCCCACTGTCTAAAATAGAGAAATATATAAGAAAAATATATTTGCACAATTAAAATTGAACACTGAAAAAACATTATTACCCCAATGCTCAAAAAGCATAATAAAACTTGTGTTATAGGCAAAATCACCCTGATGTCCCCGAGATTATCTCTTATAACTTGTACCGTCCTGTCCCTATCTTGAACTTTGGGTCACTGTGTTATTCTTTGCTTGGTGAATCGCAACACTATTCATCACCACACTATTCTCACCATAACAAAATATTCTTCAGTTACCGCAACAACATGACTTTAAAAATGCTTGAGCTTCTAAAAATGTGGCTGTTTCAGATGCTTAGCAACAGATCAAACACATTCTGCTGTATATGAGGGGAAAATAACTTTCAAACCTCTGGAAAAAAAAAATAGTTCTAAACCTTCTCTGTATGGCTTCAAGTGAGAAAAAGGAAGATGAATGCGGAGATGAAGGTCAGCCTGGAGAACGTGCCAATACCCCAAGCCAAACTGCTCTGGGAAGTCGACCTCCAGAGGCAGTGAGGTGCCTGTTCCCAAAGATGGCTGGGGACAGGCAAGGAATTGGCATTGCTTGGTGGAGATGTTACAGAGAATCCCCATTTTACATGGGAAGTCCCTTCTTCAAATCCCCTTCTAAACTCAAAGAGTCACCAATTTTAAGAAAATGAACAATTGGGGATTTTTGGCAATTTTTAAAAAACCAGGTTGGGGATTCCTCTGCTTTGGGTAAGATAGTCTTGTTTTCAGAAGGCACTTTCAAGCAGGAATGAGGTGATCCAATTGGCTCCTTTCCCTTGGAAAGCTCAGGGAAAGCTTGCCAGAAATGGGACACTGGCCAGGCAAGGAAAGCCTCAAGAATAGCTTTAGGACAAAAAGATGGGAACAAATAAGGAGGCACAACTGAGTTCAACAGGATGGAGGAAGTCCTCACTCAGGGCAGCTCTCAGATGGACTGACCCTGAGGTCCTCAGGCAAAGGGATGAGGATATTCAGATATCAGAGGGGTTTGAGGCTTGGTCTCACCTGCAGATCTATAACTCCATGTGTTCCCCACTTGGTGAAAAGCCTTCCTTTCCACCACCATGCACCCCCACTAGTCCCTGCTCCCGTGGCCGTCCCCACCAGAAGCACTGGGTCATCACCTCTGCAAGGTCAGGCACCGGGTCCATATTATTCACTGCTGAATTTCATCAGGTCTAGTGCAGAACCAGTCACCTAGGAGACTCGCAATAAACTCGTGCTTCCTCCTGTATTCCTTCAACAAATACTAATTATGTATGTGCAATGTGCCGAGGCTAGGCATCTTGTGAACAGTGAAGGAAAAACAACATCAGCAAACAGACAGGGTACATGCCCTCATGAAGTTCATAGTCTAGCAGGGCATACAGGAATATTTCTTAAAAATGAACAAATGAAATACCTGATTGTGAGTCGAGCTCAGTGCAATGAAGGGAAGGAATGAGGCGATATAAGATGATCCTCAGGTTGGCTGGTGGAGGTGACATTTGAGAAGATGTCTGAAGGATGATAAGGGGAAGAGCCAAGCGAGGGAATGAATGAAGAAATAAATGAGTGGGAGGAGGCTGACCAGGATCTTTCTCCTTGCCCAGAGAGAAGAGGCAGTGAGTGCTGCCACTGATGGGGAAAGTGGCTGCCCTCTAAGAATGCCCTCAGTGCCAACCACAATGCAAGAATTATGTCACTCATTTTTTAAACAACCCTAGGTAGCAAGATTCTCCCAACCTCATTTTACAGAGGAGAAAACAGAGGCTCAGGAAGGACAGGTCACGTGCTCAGGGACCCACAGCTAATAAGTGGCAGAGCTGGATTCTAATTCAGTTTAAAGCTTATGTGATGTTAAGCTCATGTTCTTAACACTGCAGATCCTTCCCCATGGAGGAGCCTGCGCCTGGAAGTACCCTTACCTGGACTTCCATGTTGCATGAAGGTGGATTTTGTTACTTCTAGAATTTGCCTTCTCCTTGGGAGTTCCAGGACTGAGCCCTAGGGCAGGGCTTCTAACTGGGGAGCCTCGAGTGGGCAGGTGCCTGATAGGAAACCCATACAGGTGTGTTTGGCCAGCCCCAATGTGAGACCCACTGACAAAGTGCCAAGGCCCCAGCCATAGCTGGACCTGCATCCCTACCTGGGAAGCTATCTATGGACCAGAGTTAACAGACAGGATCTTCCTGGATGGTGAGGTCACAAGCCTTGTGACAGGTGCCCTGTCCTTGGATGGCATGTGGCTGATGGGAGGGTGTGGGGACTAGGGACAGAGGAAGAGTTCAGGGCTAGTGGAAGAGAATTCCAGACTCTAACCCCTAAGCTTTTTGGCTAGAGTCGGCACCATCTCCCTGTCTCAGGTGCTCTGCTGGCCCAGGGCAGTGACTCACTAAGCCCATCAGAGGTCAGAGCCAGCCTCCCTGACTCCCTAAGCTCCTAAGCTCCATCCACTTCTCACAAGGCAGCTGCAGGCTGGAGGCCTCCCCAGCTCCTGCCCCTCAGCCACCTTCAGCACATATTTTGAGACAAATCTGTATTTCTCTGGGTACTTCATTGTGTATTACCTCCTCTTGTTCTTTATTCTCCTGTTGAAACATGAACTGTCAACATTTATGAGGCTTTTCCCAGAGTTCCAGGTAGGACGTGTATTACTATTTTACAACCAAAGCGGCAGAAGTCTAGGGCGGCAAAGTTACTTATCTGAGACTACTCCGAACATAAGTGGCGGAGCTAAGGTTGCATTTGATAGGAATCCAGCCTCAAAGTGAGAATGTTGATCATCTCCAGCTATGCCACCACCCAGGCTTTCTCAGAATTCTACATTCCTCTCACTACCCAGGCTTTCTCAGAATTCTGCATCCCTCCCAGCTGAGCACCTGCCCCACACAGAGCAGACCAGAAACCCGTGTTCCGCAACTTCCCCCTTGAGGGTCTGCAGGGCTGCCCAGGGCTCACAGGGGGCTGCCGCTGCAGAGTGCCCACTTTTGAGCCAGTTGGTCATGGCTATGAGGCTGGATCCACTACCAGAGAAATCTATTCTCTCTCAGGATCAGTTTCTTCTCTGTAAATCGAGTATGTTAACATCCACCTCAAAAATTTCATAAGATTCAAATGAGGGGAAAGGAAGAAAGGGCTGGTACACAATGAATGATGGTTTTAAATTGTTTGCCTAAGGCAGGCAGCTGCACAGCTTGCTCTGAGATGAGGCTACTTAACTCTGCTGCTGTGGGATCCTGGGCAAATTTCTTAACCTCTCTATGCCCCAGTTTCCTCGCCTGTTAAATTACTATAAGAATAGAACCGACTTCATAAGGATATTGTACTCAAAGAGAATGAATGTGTTGATTGCTGCATCGCCGTGGACGGAGGCTGACATAGAATAGGCTCTCTATAAAGAGGGTGAACCGATATGTAGCTGAACACAGCCTCTGCAGTAAATAAGCACCAATAGATATTGGCCATTATTAGTTACATAATCATTGTTATTGTCTCTCCTTCTGGCACTTCTTATCTGCCAAGAAATACCTTCCTCTAGTCCCATATTCCCTTCAACCTGCCCCAGCTGGTAGTTCCAGCAGTCTTAAGCACATAGACCAGAGGAGTGATGTTTTTCCCTTCCAGAATCTACCTTCCAAACTTCACTGATTGCCTGGATTTACTCACTCTCTCTCTCTCTCTCCCCCCTAAGTCAGACAGTTCTTTCCTATGAGCTAGAGGTTTTGTTTTTCTCTGTTCAGTTTGAATTCTGTCAATTATTATCCAATTAGTCACCTCTCCAGCGGTGGACTGCCCTTAAAAAAAAAAAAAAGGAAGGTGTGTGTTTGTGAATAGGTGTGAGCGTTCTGCATGCAGCGGGCGGGAGGGGAGCAATCAAGTAGGAACTGCCCGGGTATTTATGTTGATGTGCACGTGGGTTTAAACTACCCCCCTGGGAATATAAGCCTGTATGGCTTTTCTTAATCCATGCTCAGTTGGAGGGTTCTGGGACGGCTTTCTCCCCTTCCTTCTTGCCTCTCCGCTCTCATAGCTCGGGCTGCCTCCAGCCACCTTTAGCCCACTGGACTCGCTGGTCCTGAGTGCTTGAAGGTGCAGCAAGTCATGAGAATGAGCCCTTTTTCCTCTGAGACAGCCTGCATCTTCCTGGCTGTCCTCGCTGTGCTAGGGGGGACAGCTCTTTGCAAATACAACAAATGTCCAGGACTTGTGCAGCTGGCCATCTGCCTTGCAAGCGTCTGGGGAGGGGCTTGCTGGCTCAGTCTGTCCCTCTTCTGGAGCTTGGTCCTTTTCTCCTTGTCATGTTTCTTCGTGTATACTTACCTATCTGGCCAAGAATTGTTACCTGTGGATCAAAAGGCAGTCCTAGTGACAGGTAAGTGGACAGCGCTGCTGTTTTCAGGGAAGGCTCAATCTGAAACTGACTCCGGCTTATCGGGACTTTGTCGGAACTGGCTTAAACAGAAAATACTTGGCATGGGGCAAATGAAAGCATGTCCCCAAGTGGTTTTCACTACATGCCTTTAATTCGCTTTCTTCAGGAGGTGTGCTCGCTCCACAGGGTTGGTGGTACAAGGGAAGGGGCGAATGACAAGCGCCCAGGCAATGATTTTGCTAATTTCCCCGAGAATGAATATTAATAAATGAGCACTGCAGTGTTACTTCTGTTTTGTTGCCCCCCACCCCCCCACCTCACCCCTCCTCCCCCCCTTCCCGAGACACCACCTAGATTCCTTTAGGCTTAAGTGGAATTTTGTTCTGAGATGAGTGTTTGGCCAGTTTCTCCACCTGGGTTGCTCTTCCCTAGGTGTGCAAGAAAGCTGACGAGCTGGGTTCTCTACTTAGCCTTTGCCGGTTTGAAAGCTTGAAGGGACTCACTCACCTGAGCTGGAGACTTTGAGGTTTGCCTGGCTGTGGTCAAGAACCTCATGTCAAGTTCGTCATTAGCCCTTTAGTGTTTTTTAATTGGATCTAGTTGGCAGGGTGTCCAAAATCCAACTGCCAGGATTTTCCCTTGTTTTGTGTTTTTATTTTCCTCATGCAGATGTGAGCCCAAATTAAATTTCTTTGTGTTGCAAAACTGGTTTGTTTAGTTTATGAAGTTTGAGCTTGGACAGGGCTCTCATTAGGACTATCCAGAGTTATGCTAACCCAGAAAGCCCTGCCATGATAAGGATATCAGGTGCACATTGTTTGCTGGGAGATCATGACCCAACCGTGGGTCACCCAGGGGGGTGAAGGCAAGCACGGGCTGTGGCAAGAAGAAAAGTCAGGAGCTTTGAAAATTTACAGAGAAATGGACTCTTAACATTAATTTTTCTATTGTTGACTTTTTACTTTAACCCAATAACAAAATTGTTTCTTGTAATAAAATGCAAGTTGGGGCTTGTTGTTTCAAAGTGCCACGGAAAGCCTAGCTTCTTAAAATGAATTTAAGAAAAGTTTAAAGGTAGAAAATGTAGTCGACCTTGATGGGATGTTTATCCCCATGAATGTGTGGTAGCACCTGGAGTCATGTCCTTGGGAGATGGGTTTTCCACCTTTTCACTAGAAGTCGCAGATGACTTCTGGCCCAGGTGAATGCTGTTAAGTCTCAATTGTTCTGTTCTATGTACAGCGGCAAGCACTCATGAACATTGGAACAACGCCACATCAAATTTATGTTTTGTACTTTTTGTGTGAAGAAAGACGGAATAATTCAGCATATTAAAACAAAAAGCAATACCATTGTTGACCGTGGTGAGATCTCCTGGAAGTCCACATAGTCTTGGGAAATCAAATTCAAGCAGGAGAATTCTCAGACTAATAAATGAGAATATTAAATCTTAGGATAAAGTCAGGCAAACCTCAGGGTGTCTGAGAAAGTGGGAATCCACTCTTTCTTGTTTATATTGTCAACACTTTGCTTTTCAAGATGCAGGACTGCATTTATGCTCACAGAAATACACACCCAACTCCGTGATCCCATAATAACCGTAGAAATGTGTTTAGAGCCAAGTGAAATAACTGAATCAATTAGGCAACTCGAGCTTGATGACTAATCCCTAAATGAGATACTTAGCCCAGAATTAATAAGATCATTACATATCTTTAAAAGGGACTGAAATGTCACTTTCAGATTATTTATCATTTTTTTCTGAGGAATGCCATAGGCTCAATATCATTCTAGCGAAGGTTTCAGGACTAAATGGAAAGATTTAAAATGAATTCATTTAGTTAGACCAGAATTTGGTGGGGAAAAAAAATGAGAACCCACTTTGAGTTTGTAAACACCTCTGTTTCAAGCTGGCTTATGTTATAAATTGTGTGCACTGTGGTGGGGGCAGAGCAGGGAGAGAAATGTGGTGGTGTATATCAAAAGCCATAAATACTGTTCTTTCACTGATCATTCAAAGTCTTGTAAATTTCTCATAAAGAGGGCGGTGCCTGTAGCTCAGTGGGTGGGGCGCCGGCCACATACACTGAGATTTGTGGGTTCAAACCTGGCCTGGCCAGCTAAAACAACAATGCCAACTGCAACAACAACAACAAAAAAATAGCTGGGTGTTGTGGCAGGCACCTGTAGTCCCAGCTACTTGGGAGACTCGCTTAAGCCCAAGGAGTTTGAGGTTGCTGTGAGCTGTGATGCCACCGCACTCTACCAGGGCTGACATAGTGAGACTGTCTCAAAAAAAAAAAAAAAAAATTCTTGTAAACATATAATATGAAGTATGGAAAAGGAGTAAAAGCAAAACAAAGTGGCACATTCAGCACAATTTTAGTATTTAAAATAGTGAAATATCAAAAGCAGTAAGAATGGTGATAATTTAAAGTGCATCCTCTTAGTGTAACAATGTGCGGCTATTAAAAATGACAGTCATGGCTCAGCGCCTGTGGCTCAGTGGGATAAGGCGCCAGACACATACACCTGAGCTGGCGGGTTTGAATCCAGCCCGGGCCTGCCAAAAACAACAATGACGGCTGCAACCAAAAAAGGGCCGGGCGTTGTGGCGGGCACCTGTAGTCCCAGCTACTTGGGAGGCAGAGGCAGGAGACTTGCTTGAGCCCAGGAATTGGAAGTTGCTGTGAGCTGTGATGCCACGACATTCTACCCAGGGTGACAGCTTTATGCTATTTCTAAAAAAAAAAAAAAAAAAAAAAAACCCAAGAAAATGACAGTCATGAGGACCGTGTTACAATAAGGAAAACTGCTTGAACTAAAGGGAAACACACAGGATATCCCAATGTCTGAACACACCTGAGCTCACATCAAATGGGCTGGGTAAAAAGTCATAACAACAGGTGGAAAGAATTTGTCAGATGTTGGATTAGAGTAATTGGATGTTTTTTTCTCCTCTGGATTTTAAATTTCTCTGAAGTCATGATATTACTAAAACACTTAAAATAGAAATAATGAGGCTCATTTTACTTTCTATTTAATTGTGGACAAAGATGAAGGACAATTACAAAGACAAGTTCGAAATACAACCTTTACTTTATTTCATTTTGCTATAATGTTCAAAGGTCTTTTGCCTCGGAGACAATATAATTACAATAATAATAATAAGTAAGCGAGATAGAGTGTTTGAACACATATTTGTCTTCAAGGTGCCTGAAGGTACTTAGGACATTCGATTCTTTTCAAATTTTATTTATTTTTTATTGTTGGGGATTCATTGAGGGTACAAAGAACCAAGTTACATTGTTTGCTTGTGTTAAAGACTCTCATATAATAGTGTTCCACCCCCAAAAGGTGAACCACCCCCTATGACCCCCACAATCCCCCTTTTTCCCTCTCTCTGCTCTCCCCATCCCTACCCTGATTGTAAAGTAAATGAAGAGCAGACTGACCAGCACTATGACAGTCTGCTCTTCATCTTAAGCACCACAGAGTGGCAAGAACTTGGAAGTCAGATGGGCTTGAACTTGAATCCTGCAGACCTTCCCTCGGTCTGGGCTCCCCAGAGGCAGTGCTGGCAGTGAGGATTAAGGTTCTAAAGTTGAATGACCTTGTTATCATCTCAGTATTTGTGCTCCTCTGGATTTTTAAAATCCATTAAAAAAAAATAACTAAACCATACCTGGAGTGAGAATCCTTTGGATTTAACATTAGAGTAAGTTGATAAACACTGAAAGTAGACTAAGGAATAACAGCTCTGTGCTCTGAACTTCATACATTTTGTAAACAGAAAATTACGTGTCCAAAGCCAATGAGCGACTAAGTAACAGGGATTGAACTGAACGCAGGTGAGATCCATCTGCCACCCAATGTCATCCTCCTCACCACTGTCATTTGTAGTGTTGTGGCCACGGTTTGTATGAGTCCCCAGAGGTTACCAGGATATCAAATGTGTCCACTCAGTCAGAAAGTAACATTGAACATCTGTTATGTGCACACGATTCTGCTTAATACAGAGCTTGGCAATTGATTGGATGCAGAAGATGCTCATGGGGCCACAGTGAAAGGAGGGTACCACGGCCAGGGATGAGGATGTTTGCAGAGGGTGATGCGAGAGATGCTGTACGGACTGAGTTTGAGAGCAGTGATGGGGGGATTCTAGTGGAATGTCACTGTCAGTTGGAAATACCCAACTAGAACTTGACATATATTAAGGAGCCAATATATATATCCTCAGTGAGCCCATCATCTGATCTATCAGATGCTTTTATATATAAGGACATGTGCTCTTTTATCCTGCCATTTAAGCCTTATCTTAACCTTTTAGAGGGAAGTATGCAAAGGTATGGTCCACCCAGGTAATTTTATTGGGCATTGTAGACAGGCTGTTTTGATTGGGAAATGTACTGATGGAATGAAAAGGCCCCTGACTGTATTATATAAGCCGCCTGAAGACAGGCAACTTCTCAGTCTCTGAACACGGAAGGCCCAGTGTCACGTTGATCAGTGACTGAGCCATGAGTGGATAAAGTGTGCTCCTGGAATGTCTCCAACTTTTTGTGGTCATCAATTGGACACAATAGGATTGTCTCAGTCCATCCACTTATTTGCTTGGGTAGTTATCTCTGCTGCTCTTTTGGCTGGGGTCATGTCTGTGGTAAGTGCAGAGTGGCATGTCCGGGCTGTGGGTAGCTCCATCGTTCTGCAACAACTTGGTTGTCGGTTTGCTCTGAATGAGACTTTGTGTTGACTTGATTCTAAGCGTGCTTCTGCTTGTCTAAGATGTGGCACAAACTGAACATCCTCCGGTCACCACATGCTGCTGAAACTGCTCTCCACAGGTCATTGGTGCCCTCCTAATCACCAGAGCTTGACTTCACTCCGCCACTGCCACCCTTATTTTCTTTCTTTGCATGGCTTCCTTTGCTCTCCAAGATACCACATTTCCGCGCTTCTCCTCGGTTTCTCTGTCCCTTGAGTCTTTCAAGTTCTTCTTCCTACCCTTCCTCAAAGGTAATCTCCATGACTCTGTCCTGAGCCTTTTTATTTTGCTACATTCTCCACCATGTGGCAAAGTCTCTCCTGTTTCTGTGGTACCAACTCTCCGTGTGAAGACCAGCAAATCTGTGGTTTCATATATCTCAAGCTTTCATGGACTCCTGACTCCTATTTCCAGGATTTCAGCCTGAAACTTTAAGCTTGGCATATTCTAAAACAAATTTACATTCTTTTGCTGTCATCCATTTCCTTTTCTTAACTTCTGTGGTTCTCAGATTTCCCCCTATTCTGTCTGTCCCACTTCTGTCCCTCACCAGCTTCTGCCTCCTTATGTCAGCCCTTGCTATAGGTTCTTTTTCTCCCTTTTTAAAAAATGATTTCTTCCTATTTCTCTGCCTTCCTTCCCAAATTCCAGCATCCGCTAGATTCCCCATGTTTCTCTCTGTTTATGCTTCCCATACTGTCCTGTAGTAATCTCATTTTTATTTATGGCTTCTGATCCCACCTGTATTCCAGTGATGCTTATATCTCTGTCTTGCCCAGACTTGACTCCTGCATGCTGAACACATACCCACTGCTTCCCACATATCTTCACCCAAATGTCCCAGAGCTTGTTCTAACAGGTGGGTAGTAGTGTCTCAATGCAGTCTTACCTGTATTTCACTAATAGCTAATGATGCTGAACATCTGTTTATGTGCTTCTTTGTCACCCACACAAACAGGCCAACTAGAAATGGGATGCAAAAATGTCTCACTGCATTATCATTATCACCATTTTTGATGTTCAAATTATTTTATCTATGGCTAATGGGAAACTCTTTAAATAGGTGCCTATGTCCTTTTGATTTGACCTCAGTAGTCTTTGATGGCTTCCTCCCTTTCTGAAACAACAGGATGTCTCACTCTCATCTTAACTCAAAAGTTAAAATGAGGCATTTCTTGAAAAAGGCCTTGTTCCTTTTTGAGGAAAAGGTATTAGAGACCAAAATGTGGACCTTCAGAGTGTTCATTGCTACAGGATTGTCATTGCTTCTACAGGGAGAAGCAATGAGCTTCTAGGGAATATATGATGTCTAGAAAGAAGAGAATAGACTGGGCACAGTGATTGACACCTGTCATCTCAGCAATTTGGGGGCAGATTAGAGGTGAGATGATCTCACCACTCAAACTCTAAAACAATTAAAAAAAACTAGCTGTACTTATAGTCCCAGCTATTTGGGAGGCTGAGGTAGAAGGATTGCTTGATCCCAGGAATGTGAGGTTACAGTGACAGTGCTATGATCGTACCACTGCAGTTCAGCCTGAGCAACACAGCAAGACCCTACCTCTAAAAATAAATAAATCAATAAAACTTACATAGAATTTAAAAGAGAAAAAGGGAAGGAGGGAGGAGATGGGGGGTTATGGGGTGTGGTAAACCTTTTGGGGGCAGGACACAAGTATAAGAGGGTCTTTATCTAACAAATGCAATCAATGTAAACTGGTTCTTTGTACCCTCAATGAATCCCCAATGATAAAAAAAGAACAATTTAAAAGAGAAGAAAAAAATCATGAGTTTATGTTGATAGTTTCTATTCAAATGTGTGATTATAAGACTTTTTTTACTTCTTTACATTTAGACTAGTGTTACTTTTCCTTTCTGCTGAAGATCTTGGTTCCTAATGAGATGAACATAATCCATCCTTTGCTTTATTCTCAATATACATATGCTAGTTAAAAACAATAGCAAGAACAAAGAGAATTTTAGTACTATTAATAAGGCTAATGAATGAAGTTTACATTTTTTTTGGTCAGACTACTTGATTCTAGCCAATTAATAAAAAAGACATGATAAAATAAGAAAATTAATAATGTTTTAAAATTCCAAATGAAATAATGAATGAATTCAATCATCATTAATGTAAAAGGTTGAAGGGGAACTTTGCAATAGTTGGTCAGGTTAATAAAACCCAAACACAATAGTTAATGGAACTCACTAAACGTGGGACCCCAGGCTTATCCTCAGACCTCCTGATGTGGGGCAGTAAAGGTCCTCCAGCACCACATCTGAGGAAGTCTTACAAAAGCAAAATTGAACCCCAATCTAACCAAGCCTCTATTTCTAACTGTTTAGAAAAAGAAGCAACTCAAAGAACAACACAAGGAAGCAATTTGCCAAATCTAGCGTGTGAGATATTCTAAAGGACAAATGCCCCAGTTTTTTCAACAAATAGACGGCATGAAAAAGGATGCCGTAGAATTTCACAGAATAAAAGAGGCTTAGGAGACTTAAAACCCACATGTGATTGGTGGGCATAATTTGTATCTTAAATCACATTAACTTTTAAAAGACAAGTTTGAAATAAATGGGGAACTCTGAATACATTCTGGGACTTAGATGATATTAAAGAACCATTAATTTTATCAGATTTATAATGATATTTCAGTATCTGTAAAACTCTTTATCTCTTAGTGGTCCATATGAATGTATTTATAGATTTATGAGTGATGTGATATTAAGTATGGCATTTGCTTTAAAACATTGCGGGAAAAAGAGAAAAAGTATGTAAGGAGAAAATAGATGAAACAAAATGATAATTCTCCTAGCTGGAAGATAGGTACAGCGTTCATTACACAAGTCTCTGTTTATCTGTTGGAAACAATTTTAAAACATTAAAATGTTAAGGAGCATACAGGCAGGAGGTCCAATGTGATCAAAGATGTGGATAAGAAAGCACAAAGAAAATTCAGGTTACGGTTATGGGTGACATTAGGACCTCAAGTGGAAGACAGTGGGAGATAAGCTGGAAAGTGTGAATTAAAATCAGATCATGCAGCCTTTGATACTGCATTTAGGAACTTGAATTTTATTCTCTGGTTAGTGGGAACCACTGAACAAAGGAAAGGTAGGTTCAGGGACACCCTTGGGATACAGAGGCAGGTGCTGTGGGAGGGACAGATGGCATGGCAGGGGGACAGAGCAAACCCAGGGAGCTGGTGTAGGTACAGAACACTGAGCTATATTGCTTCTGGGCCTTTTGGCTAAGATCAAGGGCAGAACACTGAGCTATGAGAGAGGGGATAGTAGCTGGACTCTGGCATTTTCATTTAATCAATGTCAACTCAATTTGTCATTCAACAAATATTTACTGAGTGACTATGGTGTTCTCAGCATGGATTCAGGAGTGGGGGATGGAGCAGGGAACCAGGTAGCCCAGTAGAGTTTCTGCTCTGCTGGAGGTTACTTCTCTCTCCTGCCCATATTCTTTTCCAGTGAGTATTCCCTTGAGGAGTTATCTGAGTTCTCCATAAATGAGGACTATGGATGGCCTCGTGTTCCTAGACCTCTTCTGTTAACAACATTCATCAACATTGCAATGATTTATCCACTGTCCATCTTCTTCTTAGACCAGGAATTCTCAGCATCTACTATCTATTGGTACTACTGGCATTTGGAGCTGGATGGTTCTCTGGGGTGGGGGCTTCCCTGTGCATTGGAGAATGTTGAGCAGCCTCCCTGTCCTCTACCCCATCACATGCCCACTGTGGTGGCAACCAAAAATGTTTCCAAAGTTTGCCAGATATTCCCCAGGGAACAAAACCGTCATCCCTGGTTGAGAATTCTTATCCTACATCAATGGTTCTTAAACTTGCCTGGAATCACCTGGAAAGATTTAGAAACTATTACCAATGAGTATTGGTCCCATCCTGGCCAATTATATGAGACTCTCTGGCCATAGGGCCTGGGCATTGACATTTCTCAGATTATAATGGGACTCAGGATTGAGTCTTAGGCAATAAGCTCCATGAAGTCAGGGAGTGTTTGTTTTTTATGGGTCATATTTCCAGGACCTAACACAGTATTCCCTGAATGAATGAAGGTGAAGAGAGCCAGGAAGACATGTCAGAAGTTCAAAGTGGTCTTTGGGGCAAACCAAGTACCACCTTTGTTTATTGCCATGGTTATCAGCTCTTGGGTAGGCTCCTTCTGCTTTCTTTCCTTCTGGGGAGGGCAACTACGAGATTAAATTAAAAAATTCCCTGGGTCTCTGCAAAGATACCCAGAGATGAAATAGGGCTAATCTTGGCTGAGTCCCCCAATAGGAAGTTTTCCCAGTCTTGTCTGTGGCCTCAATTCATCTCTTCCTCATGGTCTTTTGCGTTGGTTGAGGATTTCTGACATTTGGATATCTCATTTGACCACACATCAGCCCTAATAGCATCACCTTGGGGGATGTCAGCATTAAGACTCACGTCTCTGTCTCTTAATGGGAGTGAGATGTGGCACACTGCCCTGTGTATACTATTGATGAGGGTAATGTGAAAATAGGAGCAATCATGATGGGGGTTTCTGCCATGCCTGAGAATGCATATTGCCATCGTGGTAGCAATCTGGTGACAGTTGGCACTGAGCTGAGCTGATTTTCTGCCATTAGGTTCAGAAAAGGTAAACTGGAAACAGAAGCCAAAAATGGAGACAGATATCTTTAGGGTGGAAGGTGTGGGTGCTGAGTGGATGTAGATGTGTGGGAAAGAAGCCAATGCCCATTTGGGAGAACAAGGAGTTCCGGCAGGTGAGGCAACTCAGTGTAATCGGTGATCAATTCTTTAGAAGTGAGGGGAGAGGTGGATTTCAGGAGAAGTGTGTTCTGGGGATCCAGTAACTTGCACAAACCTAGATGAGCCAATTAATCACTTGCTTATTCTGTGGCAAGACTTAAGAAATGTTCCACCACACACTACTGAGAACACATCTATCTCATTTTCCCTCTGGAAGGGCTGTTGTCATGTGGATGCTGGGAATCCATCCTCTGTGAAGGGAGCTGGCACCAGTGAGGGGACCTTGGCCAGCAGAGAGCTCCTGGTATTGGTCCTCACTTTGTGCAGTTCCCTCTGACCTCTTTATGGCTAAAGAAGACAAAGCATCTTAGCACTAAAAGAAAGTGCTTTAAAAAGAGCAGATCTGGGTTTGAGGGCTGGGTCTTCCACATCCTGGCTACACAGTCTTGAACGAGTATTTAACCTTGGGATTTCAGTTGCCCATCTTAACACAGGAATAACAAGAGTTATGGGAGAATTGTTCATAAAGGTTCTGTTTCAGGAAAATGCATTTGTTTCCATTAAAAACATATCATGGAAGATCTAGCTATTTCCCAGAGCCGTGCCTCCCAACAAGTAATATTCTTTAAAAGAGATGAGGACCAAGGAAGTGGGAAGGCAAGTATTTTCTTTTATTGGATTAGGAGCTGAGCCTTGTTGGGGCCTCAAGGAAGTCTTAAGTGTGCTAGAGTTTTATTTATTTACCTATCATTTTATTATTAAAACCTTTATCTGTTTATGGGAAACAGGTAGTGTCAACATGAGGGTGGCAATCTGATGGATTGCCTAAGTCTCAAACAGAAGAGAGCAGAAAGTCCTTTTCCTATTGGTTTCTCATAGGTCTCCAACCAGATCAACAACTCTTGATCCAGATGACTTTTGTCAGTGAAAAAATGTATGTCAGCAGCCTTGGGCTCAAAAGACTACAAGGCTCCACGCAGGTCACATTAGCGAGGGATGTAGATGATGGAAACCTGCGTGGACACTGTGGAGCAGTGGACCTTGCCCTGGTTGCACGCGTTTGCCTCATCTGAGGGACAACAGCCTTGGGGTCCTCAGCCTCGGCAGATGGGTCCTGTGTGGGAGTGCAGGCTTGAAGTTGGCCCATTTCCTGATTAGTCAAGTCCGACCATTGATCTAGTTTTCCAGATGAAATTTCCAGATTCCAAGTGGTGGCTCAAATTTTTACAAAATACATTCTATGGGCCAAAAGAAACACACCTTCAGACCGTGTCCTTTTACTGATATACAACAGGTCCTCCACTGGAGTTCATCCACACTGCTGCTAGAAGTGGAGCTGCATGTGACCCTATAGGTAGTTCTGCTTTTAGCTGGTTGAAGATATGATCAGGAAAGGGGTGCTTGGAGGAGCTTTAGGGACAGGACCTGGGAGATGAAACCACTGGCAGAGAGCAGAGCTGCAGTACTTGGCTGAGTTCTTATTGTGGTTAGAAAAGCTGCGATGACCTTTTGAGAGGAGAAAGGAGAACAGAACTGAAAATCCTTTGGTTCCAGAAACTAGAAGTAGCTGGAAAGGACTAGTGAAGATTAAAAAGAAGTTACCGGCTGGGCACAGTGGCTCACGTCTGTAGTCCCAGGACTCTAGGAGGCTGAGGTGGGTGGATTGCTTGAGCTCAAGAGTTCAAGACCAGCCTGAGCAAGAGCAAGACCTTGCCTTTACTAAAAAAAAAATAGCCAGGTATTGTCTATAGTCCCAGCCACTTGGGAGGCTGAGGCAAGAGGATCACTCAAGTCCAAGAATTTGCGCTGGCTATGAGCTGTGATGCTATGGCTCTCTACCAGGGTGATAGAGTAAGACTCTGTCTCAAACAAACAAAAAAAGAAGTTACCATTTGCTTAATAAATGCCTGGATATGTGCTACTCCCTGTTCTAATTACTTTAATATATCACATCAGATAATCCTTCTAATGAGTGGGTTCTAGAGGAAGAAACTGAGGCACAGAGAGGTTAAGTGACTGCCCAAGTCCACACAGCTGGTAAGAGGCAAAGGCATTTGAATCCAGGTATCCTGGCTGCAGAATTCAGGCTCTTGTTATTTCTATTGGCTGCATTTTAATAGACAGAATTTGATCTACTAATAAAAAATTAGGATTTTGAAGACTGTGTAGAAATATGTAAAACTGGCTTATATAATATTAAATTAAAATTAGTCGTCAAATTACATGTGTGTTGTAATTGGTGAAAAACAATATGTAGAGGATAAAAAGACTAGAAGAAAAATACATGAAAGGTATGCTAGATTGGTGAGGTTATAGATAATGTCTTCTTTTACTGATCTTATTGTTGACCATGAAGTTTTATTATTTGCCTGATGTGTTAATAATCACTGGAAGCCATGTACAGGCTCCCGAATTCTTACCCTTTCTCCCTTTTCTCTGAGGACACTCACTTGTGTCCAAGAGCTCACTTGTTCCACAACTCAGTCCTGTGTGTACAGGGGGGTTGTGTTTCATTCAAAGAACCTGGCCTAAAGAGTTCTGAAAATTGCATTATTCACATTTTACCTAATTCAGGTTCACCAGTACACGCCCCATGTGGCAGTAGCAGAAATACACTTTGAAACTACAGCATATGATTCTTTTTTTTGCTGTTTTTGTCTGGGGCTGGGTTTGAACCCACCACCTCTGGCATATGGGGCTGGCATCCTACCCCATTGAGCCACAGGCACTGCCCCCAAGTATTATTTTCCAGCTGCTTTGCAGATATATAGAAATGCAATTGATTTTTTTTTTTTTTTTTGCAGTTTTTGGCCAGGGTCGGGTTTGAACCCGCCACCTCTGGTATATGTGGCTGGCGCCTCCTTTGAGTCATAGGTGCCCCCCTACCAGTATATAATTTTTAACTCTTTAAAATTCAAGATGATGTACAGTTTCCATTTTGCACATAAATGGTAACTTTATTAATATTTTTAAAATTAACTGATATTTCATGCCAATCTTCACACATCGGTGAATCTCGCACACTCTTGTTCGCTCTAAGTTGAAAGGTTTCCAGTCCCCTAGAGTGAGAATGAGCTCAAAGGGCATAACCTGAACCCAACCTCAGCATTTTCTCTGCCATGTTGAACACTATGAATCAGGTGCCCTTAATTCTTGTGACAGAGAACCCTCTCTGGCTTCTTAATGCACTCACATTCCACTGGCCTCTTACAGGCTTTTTTATTGGCTACCTACTATGTGCTCTGGAGGATTTGAATATTTTAAATCCAGTCATTTATATCCCAAATAATCCCTAGTTCCAGACTACCTCTGCGGTGTCCCTGCTCAATGACCAAACCCTTCTGTGACTCAGTTTTCTCCTCTGTAAAGGGACATGGTAAAATTACTTACCTCCCAGGGTGGTTGGGAGGATTCGGTGAGTGAATACATTCGGGGCTGGCTGGACTCTGGTAAGCATGTGATCAATACTAGGGTATACTGTTGGGTAACTCTTATGAAACCCTTCTGCCTCCTGACAAAGGCTCCCGCCTTGATTTTCGGCTTCGGGAGTACACAGAGGCGATCCTATCTCAATGGGGAGTGTCTCCCCAGCCACATCCTTTCTCAAGGTCCTCTGACCCTGCTCAGCCTCCCAACCTGTACAAACACTGGGACTAGCACAGCCTGGTCTCTGATATCACAAGTCAGTGTCATTTACAACCTGCCAGGCCTTGTACAAAGTGGTGGATCTTGTTGACATCCCAGGTCAAGCCTAGGCAAGGGGGTATGATGAGGAAATGGGGGCTGTACATGGTTATAGGTCACTTTTCCCAAGGTTCCTTAGTGGAACAGGCAGAATCAGACAATCTGAGTCTTCAGCAAGAGGTTTAGCTGACTGTCACTAGAGGCAAAGTCTCCATCTACCCACAGTGCACATGCAAAGTCCTGAAAATTAGAAAGAATGACACAGTTTTATTTTTTTAAATAATAACACAGTAATTACTTGGAATAGGCACTATTAAGCACTTCACAAACAGTAACCCTTTCCAATCCAATGTTTCTGCCACCCTCATACTCCCAGCTCTTATTTATTTGTGTGGGAAAGAGGCTAATGGATTACTTTTAATTATTCTACAGTTTTAAAAGAGGAAAACATAAATATGAACTCACTTGATGATTTTGTTATCTAGGTTACATAAAATAATTAAGGTGCTTTTGTTTATTTTTGTTTAAAAACAACAAAAAAATCATTATGTTGGACCTTGCCCAACATAAGATTGGAAAGCGTTAACAGATATAGGTATAGGTACCGTTATTAAGCCGAGGGAGCTAGAGCGTAAATAACCTCTCCAGTGTTACCGAAGTAGGAATGGCAGGGCCACACTCACACCCAGGCTCCTAGGCTCTGCTGCCTTACGGGCAAGCACATCAGATGGTCTGTGAACTTTGGCTTTATTAAATTACTGCCAAATCAAAACAAACTCAGATTTAGTTAAAAGACTTCATTCACAAGGATTATTGCAGTAGGGAAATGCTCTGACCTTAAGGTCTGAAGGTCTCAGGATTAGGCAATGAGGGTTTTGCTTTTATAATTTACTTCTTTTTTTTATTTATTTGTTTATTATTTGACAGAGTCTCACTTTGTGGCCCTCAGTAGAGGGCTGTGGCATCACAGCTCACAGCAACCTCCACCTCTTGGGCTTAAGTGTTTCTGTTGCCTCAGCCTCCCAAGTAGCTGGGACTACAGGCACCTGCCACAACGCCCAGGTTTTTTTTTTTTTTTTAAGAGATGGGGTCTCACTCTGGCTCAGGCTGGTCTCGAACCTCTGAGCTCAGGGCAATCCACCTGTCTTGGCCTCCCAGAGTGCTGGGATGACAGGCGTGAGCCACCACACCCGGCCGGGGTTTGCTTTTATAGAGAGGCATGGAGGTGGCTGCAGAGAACTGAGTGTTGGGATGGGATGCTGGCGGGAGGAGGCGACAATCAGACAGGAGAGGAGGGGATGACTCAGGCTGAGGGGCACCAGGACAAGGAGAGAATCTGCATCAAAGGATGGTTAATGGAGATTTTGTTCCAATCGACCAGTAGAAACAAGTTCAACTAACCACTTACAGGCAAAGGAAGGGAATTTGGAGGCTCTGGGTCTGCCTTGTCATGGGTAAACAAGGCGGGTATCCATGAGTCTCATCTAAATCACATGGTGAAGGGGGTTCTTTGCAGGAAGCTGTTTCCTAGAACACGAAGGGTGGGGGGTGTGGGGGAGGATTTCTTACCCTTTGTTATTTTCCAGGATCATAGGTTTGGGTAAAGTTCAACATTATCATCCCTCAGTTTCCATCTAGCCCCTACTCTGTGCCAGGCTCTTTGTAGAAATATTCCTGAGTGAGTCAGGTCCTAAATTCATGAAGCTGGTCAAAGGTCTACCTTCAGGTTATGGAGCCCATAGCACCGTGGTTATAGTGCCCGCCACATACACGGAGGCTACCGGGTTCAAACCTGGCCCAAGCCTACTAAACAACAATGACAACTGCAACAACAACAACAAAATAGCCAGGCTGGGTGTTGGATGCCTGTAGTCCGAGCTACTTGGGAGGCTGAGGCAAGAGAATCACTTAAGCCCAAGAGTTTGAGGTTGCTGTGAGCTGTGATGCTATAACACTCTACTGAGGGTGACACAGTCTCAAAAAAACACAACAAACAAACAAACAAAGGTCTACCTTCAGAAATGTTTCCCACCTCATTCTCTACTCAGAGAAAACAGGATCAAGATCAAAATATCTCTTCCTTCGTCTCGCCTGCTGTGCTGGCTTCTTTCACTTAGTATAATATTTTCTTGTATTATTTCTTTCTTTTTTTTTTTTTTTTTTGAGAAAGAGTCTTAGTCAGTCACCCTGGTGCTTAGAGTGCTGTGGTGTCACACTAGCTCACAGCAACTTCAAACTCCTGGGCTCAAGCTATCCTCCTGCCTCAGCCTCCTGAGTAGCTAGGACTACAGGCGTCTGCCACAATGCCCAGCTAGTTTTTCTATTTTTAGTAGAGATGGGGGGGGTGTCTCAGTCTTGTTCAGGGTGGTCTCGAATTCCTGAGCTTAGGTGATCCTCCTGCCTCAGCCTCTCAGAGTGCTGGGATCACAGGTGTGTGCCACTGCACCTGGCCCAGTATAATGTTTTCAATGTGCCTTATGTTGCAGCATGCATCAAAACAGCATTCCTTTCTATTGCTGAATATGTAATATTCATACTGTTCCTTCGTAAGGATGGACCACGGTTTTTAATCCATTCATCAGTGAATGAATGTTTGGTTAGTTTCCTTTTTCTACTGTTGTGAAAAATGTTGCTATAAACTTTTTGTTTTCTTTGAGATAGAGCCTCACTTTGTCACCCTTGGTAGAGTGCCATAGTGTCATAGCTCACAGCAACCTCAAACTTCTGAGCTCAAGTAATTCTCTTGCCTTAGCCTCCCAAGCAGCTGGGAGCATAGGCGCCTGGCACATGCCCAGCTATTTTTAGAGATGGGGTCTTGCTTGCTCAGGCTGGTCTTAAACCTGTGAGCTCAGGCAGTCCCCCTGCCTCGGCCTCACAGAGTGCTAGGATTACAGGCTATGAACATTTTTGTACAGGTTTTTGTGAGCACATATGCATGTATGTTTTAATTTCTCTTGACTATATACCTAGAAGCAGAGTTGCCAGGTCCTCTGGTGACACTGTTTAACCTTTTGATGAACTGCCAGATTATTTTTCAAAGCAGCAGTAACTAGTTCGTCCATAATAAGTAAAAAAAGATGGAGTTTAGCCAAGATGCTCAAACTAATTTGAGAAAGAAGGAAGATTATTATGGAGTTGTGGAGTGTCTTCTATCATGAATGTGAAGGTCACTTGAGGTCCTCCAGAAACCGGAATGCTGTCCTGAGCCAAGAAGGCTGCTGTCTGCTGCTGGAGATACTGTCTGATACGAGCCTTTGCTTTTATTTGTGGCTTTGCCTTTTATTATTCCTCGGAAGGACTTAGCCTGTGTCTCCATCCACGTGATAGAAGGCAGCACCCTCTCCCACCATCAGCTCTTGAGCCTAATATCCTCCTGGGTCAAACAGTAATGAAGATTGCCTGCCATCTTGCAAATAAGAATTCTACCTTCCTGGGAGGGAAAAGCTGGCCAATCCCAGTCCAGTCAGCCACAGTCAGGGGTGTAGTTACATGAGAAATTATAATTGTAGTACTCCTATAGGAAAGTACCAGCTGTCAGCATCATGGGAGTGGCACACACACAAAAGCCATCGAATTATCCAAGTATTTTGGGGATGCAAGGCCAGAAGAAGGGCTGCAAAGAGTAGGGTTCATGTTCCTTGTGTTCCCCTGGATTTGGGGAGCAGATAATGGACTCTAGGTTTGAACGAAGGTGACAGTTTGCATCTCTTCATGGGCAGCAGCTCCTCTGGGAGGATGACCCTTCCTCACCTTCCTTGGCTCTTTGGTGAGCAGCAGATACTGTGGCTGGGTGTATGTGTGATACTTAGAACTGGGCCTGTGGCCTTTATCTCTGCACTGCAGAATGGTTCTGTCTACGCAGAGACGCGTGCAGGCAGGCTGACAGAACACAAGCCCCAAAGGGGAGTGCGCAGTTTTAAAATTAATGGCCCCATCACGTCCAGCTGTGCCCATAAGAAGGCAGAGCATAGGTGTGGGGCGTCACAGCCTGGGGCGGCTTCTCTGTGAAACACCTGCCTCAGGTCACAGCCTATGGAGAAGCAGGCTCTGGGCACACTTTTCATTCCAGCCTGGTTCTAATGTAGTCATTTCCAGGTTCATTACTATCCTTGCATGAGGACCACAAGAGGATCATCTGGGCTTGGCGTCTTCACACCTCCCTCCTCTGCTCACACAGATAAAGGAGAAGGTGGTTGGTCTGGTATGATGGGGAGTCCTGGGCTTGTATTTAGGATGTAGCGAAGAGCTCTGGTCCATCCTTGGTCTGTGACCTTGGCCTCTTTCATTTTGAGTTTTTTTTTTTTTTCTTAATCTGTAAAATGTGAAAGATAATCTCCATTATAAGCATCTGGGGAATCATTTTATAGGACAGACTTGGTCAACAGTGATATTTAGGGGTTTCCAGGGAGCAGCTGGACAGCACTGAGTCTGGTATCTGTTTTCAACACTGTAGACCCACAAGTTAGATCTGTCTAGCAATATGTCCATTTCTTCAGGGCAAAGTCCCTTTAGCTGAGTTCATAAAACCATTATGTACATATATTATTATGTATTAGAACCAGAATTCTAATATAGGAATTTATACCACATGACGGGTGTCTGCCTCAAATGGTACCATCTCCTCCTCTGGCAAGGCCTAGGTGGGAAATTACATACACACAGCTAGTGGCTGGGCATTGATGTTCTTGGAGATACAGGAAGGAAGGAGATGGAACAAATGTTAAATGCCATCAATGATAGTGGTCAGAAGCATTCATTTCGTAACAGCGGCGTCAGAAGGACAGGCCTGCTCACATCTCTTGCTCTCTCTCCGGCCGTGTTTGTTGATGACTTTCCTGTACTTACAGCGCTGGCCAATCTCCATTGTAATATAAAAACAAATTATAAAAGAAATATAAGTACTTTCCTCTAGCAAAAGTGGAAAACATTGCAAGGAAAGGCCACCTTCATTCTCCCTGGTTGCCTGTGGCTCAAAGGAGTAGGGCACTGGTCCTAAATGTTGGAGGTGGCAGGTTCAAACCCAACCCCAGTCAAAAAAAAAAAAAAAAAAGGGCCACCTTCATTCTACCTCTCCTCCTAGACAGAATGACTGTTACCACTTTACTGTCTCTCCCACCAAATTCTGACTTTTTCATTTCTATACGTAGGTAGCTGTTGAATTAGCTCTCCCTTTTTACTTGCATTAAATTGGATTCTATTAATAAGCATTATACTGTGACTTACTTTGTTTTGCTTAACCAAGTATCTTGGAGAAATATCCGTGTCGGTTTGTATAGTTCTAACCCATGTTTTAGAATTGCTGTGTCGTGGGTGGTGCCTGTGGCTCAAAGGAGTAGGTCACCAGCGCCATATGCCAGAGGTGAGAGGTTCAAACCCAGGCCCAGCCAAAAACTGCTGTGTCGTATTGCATTGTATAGACCTTAATTTATGTAACCATTCTCCTATGCAGTGCTGTAAAGAACATTATTTAGGTCTCTGCATATATGTGAGTACTTCTCTAGGACAGATATTGAGATTTTTCGGTCAAAGGCTATGCACATTTAAAATAAAGGTAGATCTTCATTTTCTATGCATTTATTGACAGCGTATGTGAATGCTGGTCTTCACTGTGGGGACAGTAACCCTCTTGGCCAGATTCCAGGCAGGTGTCAATAGCTTGGAAGTCCGATTTCCAAACTTGCTCACATATGATCCTTGAGTTGATTCTCCATCTGCATTTTGGTTTTCCCTGCTTCCACATTCTTGGAGGGGGATGCCTGACTATAGCCTCTGACTATCGACAAGGGAGATCTCCCAAGGCTTACAGGACAGACCACATGCCCTGGCCAGGGACATGACTTCTCATCATTAAAGCTGCAGAGACATGTTAACTGTTATGCCTTTATTAGGTTATGGCTCAAAGGGTGATTTTTATGTCCATGTTATCTTCAGCTTCGGAATTGTAAACATTTTTATGTTCTCTACTTAGGGATATCAAACATTTTTTCCCATAATATCCTCCTGACTGGATTTGTTAATCTCCTATCCCAAATTCTGAGAGGCCTGGTACATATTTCCCACAGTACATAGTCTCTGTTTTCACAAAGCAATGCACGTAGGGCTTTTTATCTGGTTTCTGCTGTACTTACATTTTTCTCTAGGGTTGGTGCCTGTTCCATGGCTTTGGGCAGGCCATGGATTGGGAGACAATTTGGGCAGGTGAGACACACAGGTGGCCCTGAGCCTTCAGCTTGTATAATCCAGAATGAACTGGCCTCTGTGGGCAGCCTCTACTGTGCTCTCTGACTCCACAAAGCAAAGCCAGCTCCATACTTTTAGTGTGGAATGAATGCTTGGCTGAAGGTCTGTGGAGTGCTAGAGGTTATGTGAAATACTACACAGCAGAGATTAATTAAAATATTTGCTTCAGGTGTCTTGGTTTCCTCCTCTCAAGTTCTTCTTTGACCACCACCCTTGCTAGACCACTTTTCCTCCTGGCTGTTCCCCTCTGCCTCACAGGCCTTATCTGTAGACAGAGAAATGTGTCATTATTGGTTTCTCCGCCCATTTTCCCACTTAGCATACAAAAGAAACTTCCTGGGCTGCGCCTATGGCTCAGTGAGTAGGGCATCAGCCCCATATACCGAGGATGGTGGGTTCAAACCCAGCCTCGGCCTAACTGCAAAACAAAAACATAGCCGGGCGTTGTGGCGGGCGCCTGTAGTCCCAGCTACTCGGGAGGCTGAGGCAAGAGAATCGCTTAAGCCTAAGAGCTGGAGGTTGCTGTGAGCTGTGTGATGCCACGGCACTCTACCAAGGGCTACAGAGTGAGACTCTGTCGCTACCAAAAAAAAAAAGAAAAAACAGAAACCTCCTCAAGACCCCCGTCTTCAGGAAACACGGTCAGGCCCAGACAACACATAATGTCTTCCTTATTAAACATTTCTCCTGTCACTTTGGTCTGAGCTCACTTCCTATGGCCTTGACCTCTTGCAGGTGGTGATTCCGGAATTGGCCACGCTTTGTGCAAGTATCTGGACAAGTTGGGTTTCACAGTCTTCGCCGGTGTTTTGAATGAAAAGGGGCCAGGAGCAGAGGAATTGCGAAAAACCTGCTCCCCACGTCTCTCGGTGCTCCAGATGAATATCACCAACCCGGAGCAGATAAAAGATGCTGTCAGCAAAGTTGCAGAAAAGGTGCAGGACAGAGGTACTGGCCGCTTTCAGCTCCCAATGCTCATGGCGGCACTTCATCTTCCTCCCAAATACCTACCTCTGCTCTGGTCTCTGGCTGCTGATTGCCCCTGAGGACACCTGCACTGAGCCCTTGTCACATGCTGGGGCCTTTATGGATATGAGGATGTTAGACATACTCAGACATGGGTCATCCACACAGGACTTCCAGAATTCTCAATCACATTCACTCCCCCATCTTCTCAGTCTCTTTTGCAGAAGTCCCCCCACCCCCCACTCCCCCACCCCCCCACCCCCGTCATTGCTTTCCTTCCAGCAATATTAACATTTCCCCAGCTTGCTTGGGGGTCAATGTCCTGCTATGCTCATCACCCTTTCTCTTCTCCCTCTGTCAAAGCCAAGCTCTTTGGACCCCCTGGAACCCTGTTGCCACTTCTTTACCTCCCATTGGACAGTAACTCTCCCCACACCTCCCTCACTGCTTTGCCAAAGGGAATCAGCATTGTCCTGGAGACCAAGTTTCTGGCTTCTCTGCAGTAATTAAACACACTCCCCTCATTGGCTTTGGAGTCCCCTATCACCCTCCCAGCTCTCTGATCTTTCTGCTTCTTCCTCTGTCTCCCTGTGGCTACGAATGCTGCTGAGGGCCCCATCCCCAGACTTACAGCCACATGTTCTGGACCATATTGTTATATCTCTGTTCCAGGGGACCTTGATCCTGCTGTCTGTGCATTAGAATCACCTGGGGAGTATTTGAAACTACCCGAGCGTGGGTCCAGGATTGGTGCCATCACTTGGCAGATCCAATGCAAAATGAAAATGTTGGAACAATGATTAAGAATTTCACATGGTGCCAGCAGAGATTAAACCAAGTGCGAGGCCCTTCTGAGGGGCCAGGCCCGGTGTGACTGTACAGATTCTCTACTCCAGAGCCTGCCCTGCCTGGGTACACTATCCCCTCAAATCCAATTAAATCAGTATCGCTAGAAGGGCATCCCAGGCATCAGTCAATTTTGAAGCTCACCAGATAATGCTCATGTTAGGCCAGGGCTGAGAAGTACTGATTTATGCCAATAACTTCTAAATCTGTATTACCCACTGGTCCTTCTTGTCAACATCTGGACCTGTGAGGTTGGACAATTAAGTTTTCAAACTCATTCTGGAAAAAGTGCTACATGCCTCACTGCTGAATATCAGTACAATCACCAGATTTGCCAAGGGGAGAGTACTCGGAAGCTCTGATGGCCATTCCCCAAAAAAGAGTTCCAATTTGCTTTGAAGGGTCGAAGAGGTGCTGGTGTCAGTGCACAGCTTCCCAAGGAGAGTACTTGGAAGGTGACCATGCGGCAGTCAGCAATGAGATAGGTAGCACTTTTTCTAGGATGAGTTCAAGAACTCGGACATGTAGATAAAATTATCTGCATCTTCGGTTATATCCCAGAGGTTTCAACCTCAGTGTGCCCAAACTGACCTCACTGTCTTTTTTTCCTGCTGCCGGTCTGCAAATCAGTTTGCTCTTCTGTGTCCCAGAGCTCAAGACACTGGCATTGCCACACAACCAGGTAGAGGGGGAGCCGAGACCCTCAGCTTACCCCCCAGCCTTGTACCTTCCTGACGCAAGTTCTGTCAATTCTGCCTGCCGGATCTTTACTGTCCAGTCTCTTCCCACCATGGCCTTCAGCCATGACTTAGCGCAAGCCCTCCTCATCTCCTCTCAGCTACCCCAACAGTCTCCCTGCAACTGGTCTTTCCTTCCCTAATGCTTTCCAAATGGAGAGTAATCCTCACGCCTTACAATGTCGTCCACCTCCTGAAATCGCTTTGACACACACAGCCTCCACACGGCGAGCACCTCCCATGAGGCAGACCTGCGGCAGGTGATGTGCGCTGTCAGTGTCCCATCGGCTATCTCATTGGTTCCCTACCTGCCACTAAATTAAAATCTAAGCAGCTTAACAAGGGTTAGAAGGCCTTCCTAGAATGGCCGCTGCCAAACCCTCAATCTGCAATACCTGCTGGTCCACGGAGTAAATCCCGAGGAGTTGCTAGACTAGAATGTGCTAGTTCATACCTCTGCACATCCCACCTCCTCTTACCAGGATTTCCCTCCTGCTCTCCTCCCTTTTCCTGAGACTCCTGCCTTTGTGCAATGGCAGATGCCACCTCCACAGGAGGTCTGGTTCCCACGGAGCATGTCTTGCACGACCTTTCTGCTAATCCAGGTTGCATTATTCCCATCCTCCTCCAGATGCTCCTTTCAGCACCCACTCTCTCCATTAGAGTGGAGAACAAGAACCAGGATTCTTTCAGATAGATACGAGTGACACAACCCAATTCAAAATTGCTAAAGCTAAAAGGGAATGTACTTCCTTACATAATGGAAAAGGCCAGTTGGCTTCAGGTACAGTGGGATCCAGGCTCATGCACTGTCTCTGTTTCTTAGTTCTGCTTTCTCTTATTTTATTTAGCTTTATTTGAAGGCTTCCCATGGAGCCCTTGGGCCCTTGTGGCTGACATCCTTTATGCAGCTGTCGTTTCCAGCAAAAGGAGAGTAATGGTACCTGTCTCATTTGGTAGCTGAAACATTAGTTATTATATAGAGAACACTGAGGAGAGTCCCTAGTTTAAAGCAGGACTCAGCAAAGGCTCCTATTTTCCATTCGTTCCCCGTTCATGCAGTTATATTTGTGTGTGTGGGGCACATTTCTGCAATTGTGTGACACTCACCATAACAAAGGTACAGAACTATTCCATCACCACCAGACTCTCCTGCTATCTCACAGCCACATTCCCATACATGACCTCTGGCAATCACTAATTTGTTCTCTATCTTGTTAACTTTGTTATTTAAAGAATACTTTTCACACCTACCACCTGTTTTTGTACAACCTATGAGCTAAGAGTGGTTTTTACATTTTTAAAAGGTTAAAAGAAACCAGAAGAAGAGTATTTTTTTTTTTGTACAGACAAAGTCTCACTCTATCGCCCTCAGTAGAATGTCGTGGCATCACAGCTCACAGCAACCTCCAACTCCTGGGCTTCAGCGATTCTCTTGCCTCAGCCTCCCGAATAGCTGGGCCCACAGGTGCCCACCACAATGCCTGGCTACTTTTTTTGTTGTTGCAGTTTGGCCGGGTCTGGGTTTGAACCCGCCACCCTTGATATATGGGGCCGGCACCCTACTCACCGAGCCACAGGTGAAGAAGAGTATTTTTTGACAAAAAGTGTTTGGAATTCAAATGTCAATGTCCTTGTATAAAGTTTTATTGAAGTCTAGCCACTCCATTCATTTGCATGTAGTCTGTGGCTGCGGTGCTGCCATGGCTATAGGGCCTGCAAAGCTAAAACGTTTACTATCTGGCCTTTTACAGAAAAAGTTTTCCAGCTATTATTCTAGGATATTTTCAAGCTGCATGTTGACTGGACAAAGGTGTGCACCAGGCTGAGTGGATTAAAACCGTCTTTTGCTGTAAAAGAGACAATCTCTCTGCTTATCACCATCCTAATAGCTGTGGAGGTCTTACTAAGCACAGTCATTAATGTGTGTAAATGTAAGACCACAAATTCAGGTGTGGAAGAAATGTGATTTTATTTCCTGTAACTTAACTTTATTTCTTATTGAACATCTTTTTTTTTTTTTTTTTTTTTGAAACACAGTCTCAACCTGTTGCCCAGGCTAGAGTGTCATGGCCTCTGCCTAGCTCACAGCAGTCCCAAACTCAATAGGTTCAAGTGATCCTCCTGCCTCAGCCTCTTGAGTAACTGGGACTACAAGTGCCCGCTGCCACACTTGGCTGATTTTTCTTCCTTTTTTTTTTTTTTTTTTTTTGCAGTTTTTGGCCGGGGCTGGCTGGGTTTGAACCTGCCACTCCAGCATATGGGGCTGGCACCCTTCTCCTTTGAGCCACAGGTGCTGCCCCTATTTTTCTATTTCTATTAGAGATGGGATCTTGCTCTTGCTCAGGCTGGTCTCGAACTTTTGAACTCAAGTGATCCTCCTGCCTCGGCCATCCAGAATTTGAGGATTACAGGCATGAGCCACCATGCCTGGCCAACTCAATTTCTATTTTGAGCCATTTTTCTGCCAACTGGCAACCACCATTTCAGTTATTTATTTATTTATTTATTTATTTGAGACAGTGTCTCAAGCTATCATCCTGGGTAGAGTGCTGTGGTGTCCCAGCTCACAGCAACCTCAAACTCTTGGGCTTAAGTGATTCTCTTGCCTCAGCCTCCCAAGCAGTTGGGACTACAGGTGTCCGCCACAATGTCTGGCTATTTTTTTTTTCTTGTTGTTGCAGTTATCATTGTTTTTTTTAGCTGGCTTGAGCTGGATTCGAACCCACCAGCCTTGGTATATATGGCGGTACCCTACCCACTGAGCGATAGGCACCACCATTTCAGTTATTTTCAGTGCACCTCATTTCCTCCAGGTAGCATTTAAATTCCTAGGGATGGGACGTGTGGTCTATGATGATCAACATTTCATGCTGGCCCCTGCATAGATGTCCAGTGCTGTGCCCAGTCCCAAGCTGTTTGCTTCTGCTATCTCCTTGCACAGTTAAGGCTGGTGTCATCCTTTCCAGCAGTGAGATTTACTCAGCTCCTATAACACAGGTTCTCACCCTTAGGTGCACAACAGGATTCTGGAGGGCGTGTTATAATTCATCATGAATGCTGAGCTTCAACAATGCTTTGTGATCAACAGTTTCTGACCCCGCAGGTCTGAGGTGGGATTCAAGAATTTGCATTTCTAATAAGTGCTCATTTGATGCTGATGCTGTTGGCAGGGGCCCATACCACTGCCCACACCACGCTGGGCTCAGGTGTCTCAGAGAATGTATTTCAGGTCTGTCTAGCTAAACATCCAGATCCTTATTTCTCCCAGGTAAGAAGGACCCAGGTCACTCACCTCTGCTCCAGATCCCTGTCAACATCTGGAGTTTTCATATTATCTCTTTCCTACTAAATGGCGTGGTGGTTTTACAAGCTTGCACATTGGAGTTGCCTGAGGACTTTTTAAACCAGTTGCCTGGGGACTTTTTAAACCAGCCCTTCTCAACCTGTGGGTGGCGACCCCTTTGTTCCATTTGCAACAATGTGGCAATTAGGAAGGTTGAGAACCACTGTTTTAAACTATAACTGCCCAGGTCCCTTCTCTCCTCTATTCCAGTGTTTCTGACCTAAGATGCTGAGATGTGGCCTGGGTGTTAGAGTTTTTTAAAAGCTTCCCAGGTGATCTTAATGTTCAGCTAAGATCTCAAACCATTACTTGCAGGCAGTGGTTCTCCAAATGTGGTCCAACTGCAGTACCAGCATCACCTGGGAACTTGTTAGAAATGCAGATTCTCGGGACCCACCCAGATACTAAAACAGGTGTGGGCGCCTAATCTGTGTGGGAACAAGTTCTCCTGGAGATTCTGAACGTCAGCAGCATGTCAAGGGTTGGGGCAGGGAAGAAGACTCAGGGACACTGTCAGGGACCCCCGGATTTCCTGCTTCTTTAGGGGATCTTTTCTAGTCTGTGGAGAAGGAAAATAAGCTCTCATGTCATCCTGCCTGTTGTGAAGATACACTATCTGTACGTATGCCCTTTGAGAAAGAAATAGCAGGTAAGTGTTTGAGACTTCAAAGCCAGCTAAAGACTTGCCACTGTCCACTTGCTATGCCATCCCTTCCCCTGTACAACCCACATCCAGCTACCTGGGTGTAGAAGAGGGTCTTGAGGCAATAGGGAGAAAAACCTCCAAAAACCATTGCTTAGTATTTCATAAATTTTACTCTCCGTACAACTCTCCAAGGTAGGTAGTTTTAGGTATTCAGAGAGACTGAGGTTTGAGAGTTTATAATCAGCCTACACCCTAAATATCAAAGGGGTATGTCTGACTCCAGAGATTGAAGTGTTAAAAAATGTTCACACTCTCTAGTCTTGCCCATCCTCAAAGCTGTTCCTTTCTGTCTCTCCAGGACTATGGGCTTTGATCAACAATGCTGGGGTCCTTGGTTTCCCAACCGACGGCGAGCTCATTCCCATGACTGAGTATAGACGGTGCATGACCGTGAACTTCTTTGGTGCTGTGGAAGTCACGAAAGCATTTCTGCCCCTTCTTAGAAAATCCAAGGGGAGGCTGGTGAATGTCAGCAGCATAGGAGGTGAGTCAGCCTTTCCCCACATGGGCACGGGGAGCCTGTCGCAAGACCCAGATCACTGTGTTCTTTGTGGGCTAAACAGGATAGCAGGGCACGCAAAGGCAAGGCTGGGGTAAGATTACGTATATTCACTATTTACCTTAATACAATAAAACCTTTCTTTCCTTTCACATCCTTTCATGTACAGACTCTTACTTGCCTTGCAACTCATCTATTCATTAATGGGGATTTAGGGTTCTTATATGACTTCTTGACGTGACTGCCAACACATAAGCTTCCTAGATTTGGATGGGAAATCATGCATTTCAGGCAATGTCAGCATTGCAGGCAACCTGTTTTCAACACCTTGCAAATGCACTGTTCAATTCCTTGTAAGATAAGGAGGCAAATACATACCTCCTCTCCATTCACACCCTCAGAGCTGCATGTCTCAGCTGGCTGCCGACTAATGTTTACCAAATGTTTGTCCCCAGTGTTGCACAGTCTCAACACTGCTGGGTCAGGATGTACCATGGGACCATTTATCTCTCTCCATTTCCAAGAACAAATAGTTAATAACCTGAGTCAGGGGCTTAATAATCTCCCTTTCTGTAAACAATGCCCACGTCTGTGATGTCATACCCTTTCTTCCAGGACAGACATTTTCAAACTGGGGTTCTTCAGGGCCTTAGTTTTGGGAAACACCCCTAGGGTTGTCTTTTTGGTTGCTGCATGAGTGAGAGCTAAAGGGATGGATTCTGGACTCGAGAATCCTGCCCTCACCTTGAGGAACACTATCCCTCACTGTGGGGATCAGTCAATGAATTGTAAGTAATATTTTTTGGATAAACAGCTTAAGTACGGGGTGTCCCAAAAGTCACCATACACCCGGAAAATGGGAAATTATAGCTAAATGTACCTGTATTTACAAAATATTCATTAGGAAGTTTTACAAAGAGGTGGCCAACATGTACAGACTATTTTGTAAATATTTTGTAAAATTTTATAATGAATGTTTTGTAAATAAAGGCACATTTAGCTACAATTTCCAATCTTCCTTACATATGGTGACTTTGGGGACATTGGGACACCCTGTAGTTGTGTTTTTTGTTTGTTTCTTTGGTTGCTTGGTTCTTGTGGGTTTTTTTTTTTTTTTGAATAATAACAATTCTAGAAGAATTTCTTTTAAGGAGAACTCTGCATTTTCTAGACCATTCTTGTTTTGCTCATCACATTTTTGAATCAGTAACTTCCTTGAAACTGACTGTTCTGTGTTTTTGACTAGAGTCACTGGTTGGCCTGAGGCTTAAGGGAGGGAGAGGAGGAGACTCAGGGAGAAAGAGAGAGGAAGAAAGGGAAGACTCTCCCTCTAGGAGGGTTAAGAGCAATGAACATTATATTTTAACTTGTATGAGAACCCCAAGTATTTCCAATTCCTTCCCACCTTGCTAAAGCTAGTGAATCTCAAGGAAACACAGGTGCAATATTTTATCCTTATCTTTGTTCTGAACTTAGCCCTACAGAGTGACTGCTGTGGAAGACTTCCCCTTTCTCAATTTCTTAAAAGTGTCTAGTACATTTAGGAAAGTCTCATTTATTCAACAAATATAGTAGAACCTCCAATAGTTGATCACCATCCCACACTGGCTCTCTCCTTACCTTGTCCTGATTCTCATAGACAGAACATGCACCACATGTGTGTGTCAGTATAGTAGACCCAGTTCCTTATGTTGACCTCTATATGTTGACCACTTAGTTATGGTCCCTGATGGCCCACTTACAGGGATTCCACCATATTTACTAAAATAACTAATCTTTGCCTTGTCCTTGGCAGACTGACAAGGATGTTTTTCTCTTTTCTCTCTTTGTCCTTCACTTTTTTTTTTTTTAGAGACAGAGTCTCACTTTGTCGCCCTTGGTAGAGTGCTGTGACATGACAGCTCACAGCAACTTCCAGCTCTTGGGCTTAGGCGATTCTCTTGCCTCAGCCTCCCGAGTACCTGGGACTACAGGCGCCCACCACAATGCCCGTTTTTTTTTTTGTTGTTGTTGAGACAGAGTCTCACTTTATGGCACTCTCCTGTGGCTTCACATAGCTCACAGCAACCTCCAACTCCCAGGCTTAGGCGATTCTCTTGCCTCAACCTCCCAAGTAGCTGGGACTACAAGTGCCTGCCACAATGCCCAGCTAGTTTTCTGTTTTGTAGTTTGGCTGAGGCCGGATTTGAACCCACCACCTTCAGTATATGGGGCCAGTGCCCTACTCAATGAGCCACAGGCACTGCCCACAACGCCTGGCTTTTGTTCTTCACTTTGAACAGCTCATTCATGTGTAAGATTTTACTTAAGTTGTCATGAACATACAAAGTGTGTACTTTAGGCCCAGGGTCTGGCATGTAGTAGCAGCTCAATTAATAAACGAAGAAATGCAAGGGGGCGACTGAGCATAAAATGAAAAAACAGATGACTGGAGGGGGCATGAAGAGTTTAATATCACAGAGGACGTCCATTTGTGTACCTTCAGCGTGGCCTCTAAAGGTCTTTCTAAGCCAGAACTTCTTAATCTGTTGTCCTAAATTTCCATTGAAGGGAAACTTTGAATTTTAAAATAAATCCCACCTCTTACTCTTATTCTTACCCTCTGGTTGTGTAAATGCTTTGCACAAAGCATTTACACAACCAGAGGGTAAGGGGGTTCTCATAAAAGTTAAAGAGATAACTAGATAGCTGTCTCATTTTTTTAGGATCATCACCAAGTTAACCTGTCTGAAACAAAACCTGCTGCCAGCCCTCCAGAGCTTGCCTCCGAATTCTTTCTGTCTGTGTGGTCTTAGTTCCAGAGCTTTGAGCCTTCTTGGACTAGCTCTTCCCCTTCCCTGTGTCTCTCTTGCTCTTCTCCCACTCAGAAGAATATTTCTTCTTTTTATTTTTATTAAATCATAATTGTGTGCATTGGTGCAATCATGGGGCACAATGTGCTGACTTCATATACAATCTGAAATATTTTCATTGAACTATTTAACATAGTCTTCATGGCCTTTTAATCACTATATGAAGACATTTATATTCTGCATTTAGTAATTTTCACTTGTACCCTTCTAAGATGCACCATAAGTGTGATCCCACCAATTCTTTTTTATTTATTTATTTATTAATTATCTTTATCATTAAATCATAGCTGTGTACAATAGTGTAATCAAGGGGTATGATGTGCTGGTTTCATATACAATCTTAACTATTTTCATCAAACTGATTAACATAGCCTTCTTGGCAATTTCTCCATTATTATATGAAGACATTGGTATTCTGCATTTAGCAAGGTTCGCCTGTACCCTTCTAAGATGCACCGTAGGTGTGGGCCCACCAATTACCCTTCCTCTGCCACACCCTCCCCTCTCTCATCCCTATCCTTGTCCCTTTCCCTATATTCTTGTGTTATAGTTGGGTTATACCATTCATACGACAGCTATGAATTAGCTTCATAGTAGGGCTGAGTACATTGGATACTTTTTCTTTCATTCTTGAGATACTTTGCTAAGAAGAATATGTTCTGGCTCCATCCATGTAACATGAAAGAGGTAAAGTCTCCATCTTTCTTTAAGGCTGCGTAACATTTCATGGTATACATGTACCACAATTTATTAATCCATTCATGGATCAATGGGCACTTAGGTTTCTTCCATGACTTAGCAATTATGAATTGGGCTTCAATGAACATTCTGGTACAGATGTCTTTGTTATAATGTGATTTTTGGTCTTCTGGGTATATACCTAGTAAAGGAATTATAGGATGAAATGGCAGGTCAATTTTTAGATCTCTAAGTACTCTCCAAACATCCTTCCAAAAGGAATGTACTAGTGTGCATTCCCACCAGCAGTGTAGAAGTGTTCCCTTTTCTCCACATCCATGCCAACATCTCTGGTTTTGGGATTTTGTTATGTGGGCTAATCTTACTGGAGTTAGGTGATATCTCAAAGTAGTTTTGATTTGAATTTCTCTGATCATTAAGGATGGTGAGCATTTTTTCATGTATCTGTAGGCTGTGCACCTGTCTTCTTTAGAGAAGTCTCTCTTCAAGTCTTTTGCCCATCCTGAGATGGGATCACTTGTTCTTTTCTTGCTAATACGTTTGAGTTCTCTGAGGATTCTAGTTATTAAACCTTTGTCAGAGGCATAACCTGCAAATATTTTCTCACATTCTGAGGG